>PISX010008340.1:30920-82859 GCA_004024625.1 Mellivora capensis | reverse complement strand
TCCACTGTATATTTTTTCCTGCTTTGTCGAAGATTATTTGACCATAGAGTTGAGGGTCCATATCTGGGCTCTCTACTCTGTTCCACTGGTCTATGTGTCTGTTTTGATGCCAGTACCATGCTGTCTTGGTGATCACAGCTTTGTAGTAAAGCTTGAAATCAGGTAATGTGATGCCACCAGTTTTATTTTTGTTTTTCAACATTTCCTTAGCGATTCGGGGGTCTCTTCTGATTCCATACAAATTTTAGGATTATTTGCTCCAGCTCTTTGAAAAATACCGGTGGAATTTTGATCGGAATGGCATTAAAAGTATAGATTGCTCTAGGTAGTATAGACATTTTAACAATGTTTATTCTTCCGACCCAAGAGCATGGAATGGTCTTCCATCTTTTTGTGTCTTCTTCAATTTCTTTCATGAGTGTTCTGTAGTTCCTTGAGTACAGATCCTTTACCTCTTTGGTTAGGTTTATTCCAGGTATCTTATGGTACTTGGTGCTATAGCAAATGGAATCGATTCTCTAATTTCCCTTTCTGTATTTTCATTGTTAGTGTATAAGAAAGCCACTGATTTCTGTACATTGACAATGGCAGAGACACCAGGGAAGACCACATACAGACACACAGAGAAAGTGACCATCTACAAACCAAGAAGACAGGCCTTAGGAGTGACCAAACCTGCCGACAACTTCGTCTCAGACTTCCAGGCTCCAGATCTGTGAGAAAACTAATTGCTGTTGTTTAGGCCACCCCATCTGTGGTGTTTCATTAGGGCACTTATTCCCTTGAGGGCTGAATAAGTCAACTCTGACTTCCTGTTTCAGCGTTCATACTGCGAACAAGTACCCTCTACATGATCTATTCAGTGCCATGTTTTTCATATTTTTGTACTTTTTGTTGGTGATTCCTGTTAAAAATGGCTCCCAAGAGCAGTCCTGAAGTCCTGTCTATTGTTCCTAAGCACAAGAAGGCAGTGATATGCCCTATGGAGAAAGTATGTGTCAGATAAGCTTTGTTCAAGCCCTGAGTTACAGCTGCTGGCTGCAGGTTCAATGTTGATGAATCAAGATTACATATTAAATAAGATATCTCTAAACAGAAACACATATACAACAAGTATATGTGTGACCATATAGTGTGTGTGTGTGACCAAACACTGTGACCAAAGGCTTTCAGGAACCTAATCCTGTATTCCCCTAGGAACAATGGTGCAAAATTCACTAATTCACTTTTCATGGTGACTTTATAGACTATAACTGTAGCATATAATAAAAATCAACTGGGCCCAGCAATTCACTTCTGGGTATTTGTACAAAGGAAATAAAATCACTATCTCAAAAAGTTATCTGCACTCCATGTTCGTTGCAGGACTATTTACAATAGCGAAGATGTGGAAACAACCTAAGTGTCCATCGACAGATGAATGGATAAAGAAAATGTCACACACACACATGTGCACGCGCACGCGCGTGCACAAAATGGAATAGTAGAGCCACAAAAAAAAAGGAAATCTTGCCATTTGTGACAACACGGATGAACCTTGAGGGCATTGCTAACAAAATAAGTCAGACAGAGAAAGACCTATGATCTCACTTATATGTGGAATCTTAAAAAAAAAAACTCATAAAAAAAGAGAACAGACTGCTGTTTGCCAGAGGAGGAGGTGGTGGATGAAAGAAACCAGTGAAGTTAATCAAAGGTATAAACTTCCAATTGTAAGATATAATGTACTACCAGATGACTACTGTTTAAAGAATATTTTTAAGATTTTTTATTTATGGGGTGCCTGGGTGGCTCAGTGGGTTAAGCCGCTGCCTCCTGCTCAGGTCATGATCTCAGGGTCCTGGGATCGAGTCCCGCATCGGGCTCTCTGCTCAGCAGGGAACCTGCTTCCCTCTCTCTCTGCCTGCCTCTCTGTCTACTTGTGATCTCTCTCTGTCAAATAAATAAATAAAATCTTTTAAAAAAAAGATTATTTATTTATTTGACAGATAGAGATAGTGAGAGAGGGAACACAAGCGGGGGGAGTGGGAGAGGGAAAAGCAGGCTTCCCTGCTGAGCAGGGAACCTAATGCAGGCTTGATCCCAGGATCATGACCTGAGTCAAAGGCAGATGCTTAACCACTGAGCCACCCAGGTGCCCCAAGATGACTACTGTTAGCAACACTGTATTGTACACTTGAAAGTTGCTAAGAGGGGTGCCTGGGTGGCTCAGTAGGTTAAGCCTCTGCCTTCAGCTCGGGTCATGATCCCAGGGTCCTGGGATAGAGCCCCACTTCAGGCTCTCTGCTCAGCGGGGAGCCTGCTTCCTTCTCTCTCTGCCTGCCTCTCTGCCTGCTTGTGATCTCTGTCTGTCAAGTGAATAAATAAAATCTTTGAAAAAAAAAAAAGTTGCTAAGAGAGGAGAGAAAAAAATTGTAACCAAGTATGGTGATGGACATTAACTAGACTTTTGTGGTGATCCTTCTGCAATAAACATATGTCAAATCACTGTTGTGTTGTACACCTAAAACTAATACAATGTTATATGCCAATTACATGTCAACAACTTTTAAAAAACATATTTTAAAAGTCCACTGTAAATGTTTTTAAATAAATAAGTTGGGAGTTCTGCTCTTTGCTGCCTTGCTCTCTCCATGCACCAACCTCCCTGAGCCTGCCACTCTTCTCATTTTTGAATTGGGAATTGCCAGCATACAGTCCGGTGAAGTTCAGCAGATATACTCAGGAAAGACAAGAGAAGGAAGAACTGGTCATTTCTTGATGTTCATTAGTAGGAAAGCATCCTGATCTGCTTCACGTTGTTCCAAGGAGGGGTTATGTTACTCAGGCACAGGCATCAGCATGTGGACTAAGAAATAGAAATTAAACCCTTAATTGGGCAGACAGGTTCCAAATGTCCTGTTATTAAAATTTTTTTAATGCCATGCCCTTCACCAGTTTACTGGCACATGGAACCCAGCACAGAAGATACCCAGACAATGATAAATGAAATGGGCAGCCTTTATTAGCTACCTGGCATGAAAGCTTACCTGCCTCAGAAGAGGGAAAACTTTGACCCTAATTCCTGAGTCACTCATCTGGCGCCTCTCCTGCCCCATGGAAAGGTCAGGATTGTAGAGTCAAAGAGACAGAGGTTAGAACTTCAGCCTCAGTTTCCTTATCTGTAAGTTGTAGTTATTAGTACCTATTTCAAGGGCACGTCGGTGGCTAAGTCATTAAGCATCTGCCTTCGGCTCAGGTCATGATCCCAGGGTCCTGGGATCAAGCCCCACATCGGGCTTCCTGCTTAATGGGGAGCCTGCTTTTCCCTCTCCCTCTCCCCCTCCCCCTGCTTGTGTTCCCTTTCTCGCTGTCTCCCCCTGTCAAATAAATAAAATCTTTTTTTAAAAAATAGTACCCCCCCAAAAAAATAACAGTACCTACTTCGAGGATTATTGACAGGACTGAGGGAAATTAAGTGCCAATCCCTGGCCCATATTGGATTATTCAGACTCTGATGTTAGTGTCTTATTTTGCTAGCACACGTTTATCTGTGAATATCATCTCTCAGCAACCACTTTTCCTGGAGAAGAAGGGGCCCTGTGTCATCCTTTCAGCCCTTTAACATTTTACTGTGCTTCTACTACTGACCAAGCCCAGTGTTACATGGGAGAAGCAGAAATACACATCTCATACAACCTTATTCTGAAGGAACTCTCCCTAGTGTCAATGATCATAACTTCATACCTTAAATAATAATGTCTAAGTATCTTATATATCCCTAGTGCAACAGAGTAAGAAGAGATTTAAGGAATCAAGTCTGGGACTGTATAAATTCTGCTGAAGATACTATTTGCGTGTTGGTGGTGGTCAGAAAATCTGAGAAGAATTCCTGGAAGAAGTGATGCTCCATCTAGGCTTTGAGTAAAACCTAAATTCAGATAAGTATAGATGAGGTAAGAAAGGAGGTAGCTGGGAGAAAAAGTGAGCAGCTTGGTGTTCACAAAAGCATATTTCTGAATTCTGAGGGCCTCAGTGGAAAAATCATGCAGTGAAATATATCAAGTTAAATTTCCTTCAACATCTCCCGTGCAAAACCCAATCTTGCTTCTGCCCTCCTTTTTTTCTTTTATGAAGCTGGAGTTTTTTAAACTTTTTTTTTTTTTAAGATTTTATTTATTTATTTGTCAGAGAGAGAGAGAACGAAAGAGAGTGAGCACAGGCAGACAGAGTGGCAGGCAGAGGCAGAGGGAGAAGCAGGATCCCCGCCGAGCAAGGAGCCCGATATGGGACTCGATCCCAGGACGCTGGGATCATGACCTGAGCCAAAGGCAGTCGCCCAACCAACTGAGCCACCCAGGCGTCCCATGAAGCTGGAGTTTTTTAATTTATTTCCTAAATTATATAAATATTGAAAGCTCAACTAGCAAACTTAGAAAATTTAGACAAATGAGAAGGCCATTCAAATCACTCATATTCACGTTCCCTAGCAATAAACACTATTAATATTTTGGTAAGTCCCCTTCTATATTATGTAAGAGCGTGTGTGTGTGTGTGTGTGTGTGTGCACGCGTATGTGTTATACTGAACATGGTATTTACAAACTAGGATCATGGTGTCCAGGTTTTAGAGTTTACTTCTTATCACTTGGTCAACATGTTACAGACATGTTTTCAATGTCAATAAATATGGAGCTCTATTGTTATCTTGAAAAACTGTGGAGTATTCCACTGAATATACATTCCATAATTTATTTAATCCATCCTTCTTGAAGAGCTCATTATGTGCCTGTGTGGGGTTTTGGGGATTTTCCTGTTTTATTTTGTTTTTCAAACATGATTTTTTTTCATTGATATATTACAGGTGTACAATGTAATGATTCCATATTTGCATATACTGCAAAATGATCACCACAATAAGCCCATACATGGTTACAAAAATTTCTTTTCTTGTGATGAGAACTTTCAAGATCCACTCTCTTGTCTACTTTCAAATATACAGTACAGTATTATACACTATATTCATCATGCTGTATATTACATCCCCACAACTTATTCATTTTATAATGTGCCTGTGTGTGTGTGTGTGTGTTGTTGTTGTTGTTGTTGTTGTTGTTTTAAGTAGGCTCCACGCCCAGCAGGGGGCCCAGTGTGGGGCTTGAACTCACAACCCAGAGATGATGACTTGAACTGAAATCACGAGTCAGATGCTCAACTGACTGAGCCACCCAGGCTCCCCTAACGTGCCTCTGTGTTTTAAACACTGTTCTAATTATTATAAAATAAATATTTATTCAGATAGAACATTTGAAAAATACAGAAATGTAGAGATTTTCTATTTTAACTTGCTCATAAAAAGTAATTTTAAGGGGAGCCTGGGTGGTTCAGTCAGTTAAGTGGAGAGCCTTCGGCTCAGGTCATGATCCCAGGGTCCTGGGACAGAGCCCCACATTGGGCTTCCTGCAGGGTGCCTGCTTCTCCATCTCCCTCTGACCCTCCCCATGCGTGTGCATTCTCTCGCTCTCTCAAATAAATAAATAAAACTTTTTTAAAAAGTTTAAGTTGCTGGGGCACCTAGATGGCTCAGTCATTAAGTGTCTGTCTTCAGCTCAGGTCATGATCCCAGGGTTGTGGAAGCGAGCCCTGTACTGGGCTCCCTGCTCAGCAGGGAGTCTGCTTCTCCCTCACCCGCTGCCCCTGCTCATGTGCTATCTCTCTCTCACTCACTCTCTCTCGCTCGCTCACTCTCACTCACTCTCTCTCAAATAAATAAATAAAATCTTTAAAATAATAATTTTGAATCAATATAAATTATCCAGGATAACAAATATTTACATCAATATAAATTATCTGTCAACAAACTGGTTTCTCTCCACATCAAAGACATCCAAGAAATTCAAAATGTGACAGCAATGTCCTTCTGATAATGTATATAATCAGTGCTAAGTTTTGCTGATAGCTGACTTCCTCCTCTTTTTCTTTTTTTTAAAGATTTTATTTATTTATTTGACAGAGAGATCGAGATCACAAGCAGGCAGACACAGGCAGAGAGAGGAGGGGAAGCAGGCTCCCCGCTGAGCAGAGAGCCTGATGCAGGGCTCTATCCCAGGACCCTGAGACCACGACCTGAGCCAAAGACAGAAGCTTAATCACTGAGTCACCCAAGTGCCCCCTCTTTTTTCTTAAAGAAAAATCCAGATACTATAATGCTGGTAATCCACAAATTGCATTATATAGAATTTAAACTGTCCAAGGATACATGTTTTTTTTTTTAATAAAAAGCAAACAAGTTCTACAAACAAAGAAAAATATGTACAACTGCTTCAAAAATCATTTGGTCTGACATTCTCGCACTCAGCTGATTTTGGAAATACATGTTTTATATATCTGCAAAGGGAACAATTAACAAAGGTGAACTTTCTACACGTATTTCTTTAATGCTTGCCATTTTATTCAATAAAGTACACTAATTTTTTATCAGAACAAGATTAACTTTTTTTAAGACATGAGAAATCAAAAGAAAAATGAAATCCCTTCTATTCCCACCAGCCACTGTTAACACCTTGGTATGTTTCCTTGCAACCATTTTCTATGCATACTTAGTAGGCTGTTTTTTACACAGCTGGGATCATAGCATAAATACAATTTTACACGCTGCTTATTTCAATCACAACGTAAGCATTTTCCACTTATAAACTCTTCATAAGCATTTTTAATGGCTGTATAATATTCCATTGAGCAGCTATGTCATCTTTCACATAATGCTTCCCCTATGTTTAAACATTTAGGTTGTTTCCATTTTTTCTCTATCATCCATAAAGTTTTGGGCTTGATGCATAAATCCAGGTCTGCACTTTAGATTATTTCCTTAGGAGAGATTCCCAGAAGTAGAATGACTAGCTCTAAGGCAATGAACATTTTTCAGGCCTGTGATACATATTGCCAAAAAGCTTTCCCAAAAGGGTTGTACCATTTCACAATCCCACTAACAGTGTTGCTCATTCCACCTTTAAAACCATCATGTGACTGAAATGGCCAATAGCAAAGTCTGAATAAATGATCATACAACTCACCAGTGAATTATACGGCCCATGAACCTGATTATGAGGCCTGCATAACAACATGGAAAAATAGTTATGCAGTAATGTCAAGCAGAAAACAGAATTGAACATAACTGCACTGCAAACAAAAAATAATAGTAAGTCCACATAATGATGAGGAACTGAAAAGAAAAAAAAAAAAAGCAAGCGTTGACATACATGCATGGTGAAGTGTGTCAGGGTGAGGACTCCAAGATTTATCACTGCCCTTCTGGTTTTAAGCATTTTCATTCTGTTAATTTCACCTTATCTCTCCATAGAATATTTTTAATTACAAAAACTTTAAACATGGGCAAAATTTTCAGGCTACAAAATTGCATACTAAAGGATTTTTCAAAAGCTGCTACTGCAGAATTCTAGCATTTCCAAGGCTGGCCCAAGCATTTTCGTGGCTAAAGGATCGTGGTGGTCTTCTCTGAATTCCCAGAAATAATTAAGTCAATGAATGGAATTTTCTCAAATGTAAATTCTCCCATGATTTTTTTTTTCCTCAAACCTCTGGCAACTGCCACCACTCTTCTGCAAGCAGATGACAAGAATGAAGACTTCAGGGACGCCTGGGTGGCTCAGTTGGTTGGACGACTGCCTTCGGCTCGGGTCATGATCCCGGAGACCCGGGATCGAGTCCCACATCGGGCTCCCAGCTCCACGGGGAGTCTGCTTCTCCCTCTGACCTTCTCCTCGCTCATGCTCTCTCACTGCCTGTCTCTCAAATAAATAAAATCTTTAAAAAAAAAAAAAAAAAGAATGAAGACTTCACAAATAGTAACAGAAAACCACTGAAGCAGCTGAACACATTCTACGGATCCTGCACTCATGGTTGTACTATTTTACCCAGCATGGACAACAGTTATGGTTTCTGTTAGCAAGACTGTTCCAAGTCCTGTGCTTTAGGACGATCCCCCAAAAGCACCATGATGTCAGTTGCTGAAATTCACCATCTGAAGAGACTTGGGCAAAACGGAACCCATTTTTTTTTTTTTATGATTTTACTTATTTGTCAGAAAGAGAGAGAGCACAAGTAGAGGGAACAGCAAGCAGAGGGAGAAGCAGGTTCCCGAAGAGCAAGGAGTCAGACACAGGACTCAATTCCAGGACCCTGGGATCATGACCTGGGCTGAAGGCACACACTTAAGCCACCCAGGTGTCCTGGGAAAGCTGAATTCTGACCCCTCCTGTCTCTGCCCTGTTCTGGGTGAGATAAATGCAGAGGACAACATAATCCCGGACTTATGGGGTCTCATCCCCAAAGCTGATGAGAAAAGCAACAGCCTCCTTGAGCAACACTGCCTCCTACCCCATGCCTGTACTGGTGCTTTCCTGTCTCTGGTCTCTCCCCTTATTGGTACATGCCGATTTGAAGTACAGCTACTTAAACTCCACTTCAACTATATTCCAGGAATCAGCAGCAGCAGCATAGCCTTGGCAACTTGTTAGAAATGCAGAATGCCAGGCCTTACCCCAGATATATGGAGTTAGAATCTGCATTTTAACATGATGCCCAGGTGATTCACATGCACAGCACATCTGAGAAGCACTGGGTTAAAAAACATGACTGATATCGTTCTTCTGCCCAGACACCGGCAGTGGCTCCCTGTGACCTGGAGGAAACCATCCAAACTCATCAATCTCATCCCAGCCTAGCTACGTAGCCTCTTCTCAATTAATCCCCATGTATTTAACATTCTCTAAGTACACCAGGCTTCCTCAAGCTCAACAAAGCACAGCTTTGCATGTGCAGCCCCCTCTTCAAGAAGGCCCTTCTATAGAAGGTGAAATCACACTCAACCTGCAAAACCTGGCCCAAGACCTCCTCCAGGAAGCCTGCCAGGACTCCTCCCAACACATTCCGCCTCTACTTCTCCCTCTGATCACCAGAGCCCTCATACATTAAGTAGTCCATGTGCACCCACTCCTGTGGGTGCTTCTACAGATATTTAATCCATGTTTGCTAGAGGAAAATGAATGAATGAATGAATTAATGAATTAATGAACAAATGAATGAACATATGAACAGCACTATCTTGGTTCTGTTACAGAATCACAATTGTGATTTTTTTTCTTTGAAAAATGCCTTATCTCATGGGGACATCATGAAAATCAGATAAGTTTTGCACTGGAAAAGTACTTGTAAACCACAAAGATCTGTGGGATTTAGATTAGCCCCAGCACTTCCCAACATCCCCATTCCCTGGGGATGGCCCTGTGATAATGACCTGAAGGGATACTGATGCACAACAGATTCTAAGGCCCCACCTGCAGACATTCTGATTCAGGAGGAATTCTGCATTTTCAGGTAGCTTCAGTATGAAGCCTGATCTGGAAGCAGCTGGCCTGTGAGACTCACCTCATACTCCTTGACCCAGGGCCTAGACTAGGGTAAGGGAAGAGAAGTACTGGGGCCCTCTCACTCTCAAGGTTGTATAAGTACAGGACCTGCCACCTGAGAGAGGGCCTCCTTAAAAACCATCCCCCCAGGTACCTCTCTTGGCATCCCTCAGTGCTGGTCCTGCCTTGACCATCCCAGCAAAGCAGGCACAGGCCCAGAGTGTTCACTCATCTGTACCCGGCTGCTGCCGCACAGCCCTCCATGCCAGCCATCCTGAGAACCTGGCTGAAGCCTGCTGCATGGGGGAGCTCCCAGACCTCAGCCACAGGCAGGCCCAGGTGAGCTGAGGACAGGGTGTCCTCAGGGCCTTGGAATTCCAGGCCCCACCACTGCAGCCCCATTAACGTCTGTCTTCCCTTAAGTGGGGAAGAGGTGGACTGATCCTAACCTCATGCCCACCTCAGGGCAGCAGGGTCCTTTGAAGAATCTATTCCCTGGCACCCAAGCAAGCAAGATTTCCTCTGTTCTTCAGACCCTGAATGCCGGCCCTGAGCAATCCTGGTGGTCAGTGCCCCATCAGGCTTGTGAGAACTGTCCCGAGGTTGCACGTGCACGAGAGCAGGTAAAGGCCCACTCTTCAGGCTGCTAGACACTCCTCCTACTTCCCAGAGGGCACAAAGCTGGCTCCCTGACCTCCCTCTTTTCATTTCTCATGGGCTGCCATGGCTGCATGCCTAGGGTGCATCAAGCTCAGTGGAAGGTACATTGTGTATATTATTTCTTTTTTATCACCATCACGACCCTGGCAAGGTAGTTTCTATCATCACTACTTCATAGGTCAGGAAACTGAAGCCCAGAGGTAAGGGAATTTGCCCGGAATCATGGAGCAAGTCCATGGTAGAGCTAGGATTTAAGCCCAAAGCCCTTCCTGCCCCTCCTCCTGCCTCTGAGTTTGTTTCTTCACACTTTATGCCCCCTGCTTTGCATTCCCAAGTCCCTCCTCTGTTTTCCTGGAGCTTCTGCAGACAACAGCCACCAGCAGCCTAGGGTTATGGCCAGGTCCCCTGAGGGTACTTCCTGGAATCTGAGACTGGATTCTTTAGAGGCTGTGGGTTTTGTGTGTGTGTATATGCGTGTGTGGGTGCACATTTGTACCAGGGACCTATTTAGTAGTCTCTGACATCTCAAAATAACGTGCTTACATGCACACAATAAAATACACAGGATTGCCACCCCAAAAGAGCAGTTATATAAAAATCCCAGTTATCAAAATATTAAAAAGCAAAACTGTGATACAATAATATGGGCATCTTTATTAATGTATTAAATAAGATCTAAGGGACGCCTGGGTGGCTCAGTTGGTTGAGCGGCTGCCTTCGGCTCGGGTCATGATCCCGGAGTCCTGGGATCGAGTGCCACATTGGGCTCCTTGCTTGGCGGGGAGCCTGCTTCTCCCTCTGCCTGTGCTTGCTCGCTCTCTCTCTCTGACAAATAAATAAATAAAATCTTAAAAAAAAAATAAGATCTAATGGCTCATATAATTTCTAAGAGGCAGTGAGCATAAATGATATTTGAGAACATCTGTAACAACTATCATTTGATCTGAAAATACCTGTAGTTTCTAGACAGAATAGACAGACACACATACACTCACACACACACGAGCATCACACATCAGCAAAGGTCAAATGGAGCAGAATCTACTTCCTTCAAGAAGGCTAATGGTGGGCACCTGGGTGGCTCAGTCGGGTTACTCCGGAAGATGAGGCCTGAATAAAGGCTGGATGACAAACAGGAATGATCCAGATAAGGGGGAGGGGCTACAAAAGCCTTTAAAGCATAAGAACAGCCTTGGAGAGACAACAAAGGTAAATACAGCAGGTGTGCTGAACACCTGCTGTCTGACCCCAGACTCACACTATACACTTCTTCACTATGCTCTCTGCCCCAGGAGGCTGACCTTTATGAAATCCATCAGTGTTAATCTTGACCCTGACTTCTGGTCAGCTTCAGCATATGAGAGGCACTGGCAGGAGATGGGAAGAAACAGGGAGAGAGGTTGATATATGGTTCCTCTGCCTTTGTCCCCTTGACCCTTCAAGTCCCAGGGGAGTGAGCAAGATGCCCACTATTACTAGTCTCGGAATACAGCGCTAATGCTTTTTGGTTTCCCCAAAACCCACCCCAACCCTTGGTAAAAGTCACTTTATTAAATAACCCCAAGTGTACAATCTCTGTTCTGCTACCACCATGACTGATTTGGTAGGCATGGAGATCTTCCATTATCTGGATACAATATGACAATCGCCTAAACTATGGGAGGAGCAGGGATACTACGTTCTGAAAATGCAGCACTCAACAGCTAGTAAGGACCTCTCAGAAGCATGGACTTATTCGCCGCGCAAGCCCCAGGCAAGTCAGAGTTACCGATCACATCTTACTGATTTGGTAGCAGAGTCCAGAGGCATAGCTAATCAGTGAGGCTGGTCAGTCAGTGAGACAGTGAGACAGCCAAGGCCTGCAGCCTGATTTTTTTAATAATAATCCAGTCCTGGGACGCCTGGGTGGCTCAGTTGGTTAAGCGGCTGCCTTTGGATCAGGTCATGATCCCAGTGTCCTGGGATCGAGTCCCACATCGGGCTCCTTGCTCGACAGGGAGCCTGCTTCTCCCTCTGCCTCTGCCTGCTACTCTGTCTGCCTGTGCTCGCTCGCTCTCTCTCCCTCTCTCTGACAAATAAATAAATTTAAAAAAAAAAAAGAAGACTTTAAAAATAATAATAATAATAATAATAATAATAATCCAGTCCTTTTCTACCAACACAACTCTAAGTAGGCCTAAAATGGAGAAAGAGATTCAAGAGGTCTTTCACGTACAATACACATACCTTTATGAGGCATTAGTGATTCATTCAACAAACATTTATTGAGCTCTGACAGGGTTTGCAGACCTGTATTAAAAGCTGACAAATGAAGATTAGATATGGGGAGAAGGGGAATGAGTCAAAGGAGAAGAGGTGGCCCACAAGGCGGTGGACAGAGAGCGGTGGACCTGGGATCTGGAAACCTGGCTCCCAGACTGAGGCTATGAGTGGTGGCTCTGCTCTGGTTTTAAACAGAACAGTCAAGTCAATGTCACGTGCAACTGCAAAGCTGAAATCCCTTTACCGGCTGCAGACATTTTAACATGACATCCAAGACCCTTCATCACCTAGCCCTTGTTTATCTTTCCAGTGTCACTGCTGGAGGCTCCGTGCCTCCCACCCTGCCACCCTGGATTAGGGGATACCTGTAGCTCCCCATAAGCTGCACTGATTTTCCTACCTACAAAACTTTGCACTAGCTGTTCCCTGTGCCTGAATGGCTTTTCCCTGCTCCTCAACCCACTTTCTTTGCCTGGAATATGCTCACTCAATCTTCAAGATTCAATTCAGGCTCCTTACCTCCTTACATCTTTAATAGTAACTAGCTCAATGCCAGACACAGAGGAAGCCCCTAATGTTTTGGAATTAGTAATTCAATTAATTTAGTAATAATAATAAAATAATTAGGATATGGTAAGTATATTCTGTCTCCAAGGAATAATAACTGAAATACCAAATAAACTTTCTGGAGGCTAGAAACTTTATAGAGTCAAGTGAATGGACAGCTGGATAGGTGGGTGGGTGGATGGATGGATGAATGGAGCACAGGTGAGTCAAAGCAAGAGGGGGAATTAGAGAGATGAGTGACTTCATGAGTGGATAGTTGGACGGATGGTATGGCTTGCATGAACTTGATCAAAAGGAATCTGGGGTCCCAGACTCGAAGCAGTGAGACAGGGCAGAAATCTAACTGGTGAGTTTGGGACTGTGGAGCTTGGTATTAAAAGAATATCAGGAATTTCATTAGCAAATGTAAAGTGGACAAGTAACACTGCTTGTGGACTAGTAACCATTAACACAAAGCTCTCTCAGTAGATCAGAATCTACTGCTCAAGGTGTATTCCTGAGGATAATGCCAGCCATGAACGTCTGCTGACTGAAGGACAGGACCATATGTGACAGAAGCCCACAGAGGTTAGGTCTCGATATACAAATCCAACCTTTCAGCTTGTGGGAGCTGACAAAAACAATGGTGATTCCTGCAATAAGCTGACAGTGAAGCAGACAGGAGGAGATGATGGACGGGTGCACAAGCTGCTGTTGAACAAGGTGGAAATTCTCTCCTAGCATCCAAAGCTTTTACATGTAATTCTGTACACCGAGCACCAGGTCCTACACCAGCATGCCCCTCCCTCAGATTCTTCAGTGGGCACCCCCTTTCGTGGGCGTTCTTGAATCCCAAAGCGTTCTGACAGGCAAGCCCCACGCTGCATTGCTCCATGGGAACCCGTGCTCCACCTACCTCAGTCCCTGCGGTCTCCCGCACATAGGGGCTATTCAGTGCTTGTCAAATCTGTGCCCTCCAGAGCTGCCAGAGGGCTGGAGAGAGCCCCTGGAGACCAAATCAATGCTGCTCAGCCCAGAATTATTAGGGTGAGGCTGGGTGTGCTTCGGACACAAAGGTAGAACAGCCACAAGAGTCTGCTTTCTATGATGGCTTGCACTGAATGGGATTTTTTTTTTTTAAGTACATGACATACTTTTAAAGTTAGAAAGACAGAATTCAGAGTTAGTGAAGAAAATAAATAGAAGGTTTAGAAGTACCTCAGCATTGACCAAGCCCTTCTACATCCTTTCCATTTTGATACCCACAAGATGCTTCAGAGGAGACGCTCTCTTTTGGCAGCACTGCAGAATCACCTAGAGAGCTATTTAAAATCCTGATACCTGGGGCGCCTGGGTGGCTCAGTGGGTTGGGCCTCTGCCTTCGGCTCAGGTCATGATTTCAGGGTCCTGGGATCGAGCCCCACATTGGGCTCTCTGCTCAGCAGGGAGCCTGCTTCCTCCTCTCTGTCTCTGCCTGCCTCTCTGCCTACTTGTGATCTCTGACTGTCAAATAAATAAATAAAATCTTTAAAAAAAATAAAAATAAAAAAATAAAATCCTGATGCCTTGGTCTGCTCCCAGAACACGTACTTAAGAATCTCAGGGATGGGGCGGCTCCAGACCACGATTAATTCCAGAGTCAGCCCAGGTAAAGACAAGTATTCTGGGTACTATCTCTATTTGCCAAGGCTTGGGAGCCTCCAGAGGAAGGAAGGAAGTTGATTCCAGGTCTCACAGCCCTAGAGGTGAGTTTCAAAACCCAGTCTTCGGTTCACTCTCAGACCCATCACCCTCCATGTTTGCCCAGGTGTGGCTCCCACGGCCATGTAAGAAAAACAGTTCCTAACATACTGATAACACCCTGGTACGCACTTTACATGCGTTAACTCATTTCATCCCCCACGTAACACTCAGGGAGCTGCAGCATTCCTGACCATCAGAGAGCTCACTTTACACTACTTCGCTTCTATAAAAGACCTACATTAATACCTGTTTTCCCTAAGAGAAAGAAACCCAAAGAGGATTTTTGCTGTTATGAAATGGTCTTGGCTTCTTTGCTCTATGCGTTTTGGCTTACAGAGGGTTTCACAGGAATGACGTGCTTTTAGATAGGGGAGAAACCTGTATCGCAATTATCTCTAGTTTACACATAAAGAAACAGGCCCGAAGACTTTAGGCCCTTACCTAACATCTCACAGTTAAGAGGAGCTGCCATTTAAGGATCTTCTCTGGCCAACAGGAAGTATCCCTATTCCCCAGGACTTTGTCCTAGACCTGTTTCTCATACACTGCACTCCAAGAGACCTCCTGTCTTCCCATGTCCATCTTCCAACCAGACATTCCCAAATTGTTGTTTTCAGCCCATATTTCTCTCCTAAGTTCCAACCCTTTACATCCAACCACCACTGGGATATGTACTTTGAGCACCACAAAATAAACAGTTTTGAAAAATTGATCATGTTCCCCCAAATCCTTGTTCTTCACATGCCACCACTTTCAGAGAACTGGACCACCAACCACTTCTTTGTTCAAGCCAGAAATAACTGTCATCTTTGAAAGTATCTTTTCTTTCAATCCCCATAACCAACAAGTAGCCTTTCCTATTCACTCTTTCCTCTTGACCACTGTCCCACTCATGCCTTCATCCCCATACCACACATGGGAGTGTTATCCCAAATAGCTACCTTGCCTTAGTCTCTCCTCACCTGCTCTATGCTATGAATGACAACTCTAAAACACAATTCTGTTCATGACACTCCTACAGTTGTCTCCAGTGGCTTCCAAAAGGACAATTATCCAAAACCCTCATTTGGGTTTCAAGGTATGCTAAACCTTCCTGGGTACAACGAACTTAAGTTCTTCGGCCAATAGCCAAGAAACGACCATTGGCCAAGAGTCTGAATATAAGAGGCTATCAGTCCTAGAAGAGGGATCCTCCTACAAGTGGAAATATTACCAACTTCCTATCTACACCAGAGTTCTAAGGGCCAACTTCTCCATAAACAGCAGCAACAGCTCCCATGAAACCCGTACATTTACAGATTGAGGTTACAGCCTCATTTTCTACCACCTGGTCCCTCTGCTCACACCATACAGACCCCTTATTGTTTTCTATTTGTGTCATACTATTTCTTTTTTTTTTTTAAGATTTTATTTATTTATTTGAGAGAGAGGCAGTGAGAGAGCATGAGCGAGGAGAAGGTCAGAGGGAGAAGCAGACTCCCCGTGGAGCTGGGAGCCCGATGCGGGACTCGATCCCGGGTCTCCGGGATCATGACCTGAGCCGAAGGCAGTCGTCCAACCAACTGAGCCACCCAGGCGTCCTGTGTCATACTATTTCATGTTGCAACACTCTGATGCCTGCTATTCCTCTGGCTTAGAATGCCCTTCCTCCCTTCCTTTCCTGGGACACTTACTCAAGCTTCTCCTTCTCGATTCCAGGAACCCTTGCTGCTGCCTTGCACTATATCATGTGGCACAAGGCTACTCATTTATCTCCCTGCATCTCCCACTAGACTGACTTTGTATCCAGTACCACAACCACTCCTTACCCTGGGCCTGGCACATAGTTGATGCTAGATGTGCTGTAACACTTGCTTAATGACTATTTGTCATTTGATAAAGGAAGAATTATTTCACTATAGAAAATCACTGTTGATCATGCAGAAGGTTCTCAGGAACCACTTACTATCATCTTTTAGAATATTTTCCAGGCTTCCCTAACTAACTCAATCATTCCTGGAGTGTAGCAAGTCCATGAAAGTCCTACTGGAATTGGTAAAATCTGGGCTGTAGCATCACACACAAGTCTGCATATAATATAGAACCCTTCAGTCCTCTGATCTCCAAGTACAAGTCAGTGTTGCTGGGAGAACACGTGCCTACAGCTTCAACTTGATATTTTGAAGAACTGTCCTTTAGGATCAGGACAAAGCCTCAGTAATATTCCATTATACATAAAGAACCAAAAATAATCATAATAAAAATAAGCAGCATGAAAGTCTTTCCATTTTCTGGCTGCTATCAAACACCATAAAAGCCATGCAGCGGAGAAAAGGAAGCTTCGTCAACCAACAGATTAGTTGCTCATCTGATTTTTGTTCCTTAGTGTTTTTCTGCTACTACGTTTTTGCCTATTTTAGCAGCATTGAGATACCTGATCTATAATCAGATGTACCATTTTCTGCTTGCTGTCCATCATCAAAAGCCCAGTTGAGACAATGGATACTTGAAAGAAAACAATCTAAGACAATGCAAAAACTTCCTTTCCCTGGAGTCTTCTCAAGCTGTGCCTCTATGATCCAGGGCATCAGAAAGCCTCAGAATTTGACTGTGAAACTTTATTGCATCATTTAAATGCAACCATACATGTCATTTCTTGGTGTAGGAGACAGTCACAGGAAGAACACTTCTATTTCTTCAGTAACAATTCTATTTTGGAGGTACTTCCCATTTCAATGTACCTTCAAGTTTTCTCACATAACCTCATTTAGAGTTTACCATTGAAAGAAAAGGAAAGTAACTACTGATGCACTCACTTCTATTTAATGTCCATTATGAACTCTAATCATCATATTCCATCTTCCCCTTGATGGCCAGGAAGCTCAGTTTTTGCACATTACTGCAATAGATATTCTTATACTATGTACCTGGATCAACTAACTCTCTCATTTCATGGCTCTTGATCTGTCTTCCTTATTGTGAATTTTTTTTAATGCCACCTCAAATCTCTTTGGGGGGAAAGAAAGCAGAGTGTAATAATTTAGTGATAGGGTGCCTGGGTGGCTCAGTTGGTGGGGCAACTGCCTTCGGCTCGAGTCATGGTCCTGGGGTCCTGGGATCAAGCCCCATATCGGGCTCCCTACTCAGTGGGGAGCCTGCTTCTCCCTGTCCCTCTGCTGCTCTGCCTGCTTGTGCTCTCTCGCTCTGTCAAGTGTATAAATAAAATCTTAAAAAATAATAATTTAGTGATAAAGAAGATACCAGTACCCAACCCTTTTCTTGAAATGTAATCACATTTGTCTTCTAAATTTAACAGAGGATTCAAAATTAAATGCTGATTTTGAGCATCTGAAATTTGACAGAGGACTATGAGAACAGAGTAAGTGCTTTATTCACATTAGAGGTATGATCTCCTACAAATACTCTCTCATTTGAAACTTTACAGAGCTTAGCCCAGTGCCTGACACAGGACAAGAACTCCATAAATATTTGCGGAGTAAACGAAGGCAAGTGTCATTCATGGTCATCAAAGAAACTTCAGTTAATAGAAAACGTGAACCAATAAAAATCTTCCCCAAAAAGCTGATGATGATGATGACGATGATGATTAGCTTGTGTGCCTGGCAGTCTTACGAGCACCTGGTACAAAGCACTGTGCCAAACAGCATGTACTAGCAATCCAGGAAGCCTGCATTGTTACACTCATTCTACACTTCAAGGAGTGGAGGCTTGGAGCAGCTAAGCACCACTAGAAGTGTCGGGTTTTGGACTCTGGTCTGCCTGCTGCTACAGTCCATGTTCTTCATCACCATGCTGCACTTCCACACGTTTTTGAATATTTGCTACAAACCTTTATAAGGTGGTCATGTATTCAGGACATGAGACTTGTAGAAGTTCATTTAAATATGACCTTTTTTTTCCAGCTGATTCCTTTGACAGCTTCTTCCATCCAAAGCCACAAATTAGGAGGAGACGTACTACAGAGGGGAGGATGTATATGTATATAATTTATGATATATATGAATACGTATGTTGCAGAAAGCACTGAACTCCTCAATCACAAATGCCTCCTCCCTTCAAGTATACGAAGTGATTTTCCACATCTGTTGTGTCATTTAACTCTAAAAGCCTGTAGAGGGGATGAATGGGGGGGGGGGGGTGTCAGTCAGTTAAGTGCCGGCCTTCAGCTCAGGGCATGATCCCAGGGTCCTGGGATTGAGCCCCTCGTCAGGCTCCCTGCTCAGTAGGGAGTCTGCTTCTCCCTCTCCCTCTGCCTGCAGCTCCCCCTGCTTGTGCTCTTTCTGTCACATAAATGAATAAAAATCTTTAAAAAAATGAATAAATGAAAGCCTGTAGAGTAGGTTGTAGTACTTCTGCCTTCCAGACAAGGAAACTCAGCCCAAGGAGATCAAATGATACAACCATCTCTGGTGATGGCACGTGGATGGCCAAAGCCCAGCTGGTTCCAGAGAATGTGCACTATGCCTTTGTCACTGCATACTGTGACCTCCTCACGCCCTCAACCTCGTGCCACCTAATGAGATGGTGTTTTCACCATTAAAAAATAATTATTTGGGCATATTCCAAATATTTGGGGTAAAAATAGAGGGTGTAGATATACAGAGGTTAAGAGTATTTTGGAATAGATGAACCAGAAGGAGCCAGGCCTGTATGCCAGCTGATGTCAGTTGGATGCTGAGCCTAAAGATGTATAAAGAAGGAAGCTCCTACACCAACTAACAATGGTGTTTAGATTCAAGCAAAAGGACTACTTTTTGTGTGTATGGTATTATCCCTTTAGTGAAACGTGCAGTCAACTAAACTAAAAGTTTTTTTCACAGCAAATACAGCTGAGCCTCCTCTCCTTTCATTCATGTGTCTGGTCTTAGGCAACTGAGTTTGGGATCTGACATGTGCATAGACCCACTTCCATCCTACCCAGGCTCCTGGTCTCTCTTTCAACACCTCAAGTTCCTCATCTCCCTGTCTCCTCTTAATCACCACCATGAAAAGAGAAAAGAATCAGACAGACTCATAGCTCCCTGTCACACTTCAGGAGGTCATGTGGGGATCTAGGCCACATCAGGCCCTGGCCCTTTGGGTTTTCTTGCAAGGTCTCCCAACAGACTGCTGTTGAGTGCCCCTACGCTGTTCCTTCTGCCTTGAAAGCCTCTCTTACCTCCTCAGTCTGCAGTCCAACTTCTCAAAAGTCAGCTCAGTTCACATGGATCCCACCGCAAAACTAGAGCAGATCTTCCTTTTGCCCACACAGCACTTACCGCATCCTACTGACATCACTGCTTCCCACACCCCTCACTATACTGGGCATTTTCCAGACCAGAGATTGACACCTTATTGTTTTTGTATCCCAAATGCCTCGTGTGGAGCCTCTCACATACCGGGCAACATCAGAAGTCTGCAGAATAAAATGAATGCAGTCCACACTTCAAATCTTGCATTTTCTACCTATCCAAAACCTCTGCTTATGAGAATTTATGCTTGTAATAGGTGCAAACATCTTCACAGAACTTCAAATTACATTAACACCCCAGATCCTCAGAGCAGCTCTGAGATATGGGAATCATCATGACCCAGCTCAGATGGAGAAACTAAAGCTCAAAGGGTGACAATGGCCTAAAGCCACACTGTGAGAAGTGGTAGGACTAGCATCTGGGCCTTATGGGCCTTCTGGGCCTTCCCTCTGCAACCACACCGCTGGGCCTTGAGGGCCAATCGCCGAGCCGAGCCTACACCGTGTGATTTTTCACGTGACACCACCATGCACGCCAAAAGGCCCGTCTACTGAATATGTACCATGTACTCTTACCAGAACAGCCTTGCCATCCCACTGCTATTTCTGATTTGCTGTCCCCAAGAGACTCCATTCCTGGAAGGTGCTCATCTTTTCATAAACCAGGACTATTTCAGCACCTGCTCTCCTTCCACACAGCCCCTGGGGAGGGGAAGTGCAAAACCTGCCTGCTAGAGAAGGAAGACCCCAATTCAGAAAAATGCCTTCCCGCACACCTCCAGGTGTAAGAACCCCCCCCCCCCAATCTTAGGCTGCCTCCCAAGGAAGTGGCTCATTAACATAGCCCATGTTCTTCCTGCCCAGGAGGTATTCCTGGAATTATCTTGGCAGACACTACAATCCTACTGGGAATGCACTAGGAACCTTGGTATCTAGAGGAACCCTGCTGGCCATTATTAACCAAAGTGAAGAGGAAAGCTGATCCCAGAGTAACTCATCTCTACCTACTGGATTTGCTTAAATCAGCACCTACCAGCTGCCTCTTCCAAGACTGGAGTTCTTAGAAAATTGATCTTTCCAGATTCCCCACTGCTGGTACTAGAGCTTCTTTACATGCTGACTCTGCTTCCCTTTGCTCCCAAATGGGTGTGTAGACATGAGGTCCTTGGCAAGCTGAGGAGGGGCCTTGGACCCTCCCTGAGTCGCCCCCTTAGGGAAAAGACACAGGGCTGGCAAAGTCATGTGCTAGGTGATAAACAGGGAAGAAAAGATGTGTTTAGATTTCATAATGGCTCTGTTTCTAACAGCACTTTCATTTTTACATCGCAGACAGGATTTGATGACTCTTACTCATAGTTGCATCACTGGGGACAGAAGAGAGATTGCATCCTTACCCTGACTGGCCCTCACAGCTGTGTTGCTGGGCTTGGCAAGTCCCAGGGAGTCTGAAACATTGATTCCTCCACCCCTGCTGAGGATGCCCCCCTTCTCTCAGTAGTTGGTTCCAAACCTCCAACTCCTCCTCAAAGAAGAGCTGTGCCCACCCCAAACTGGCTCACTCAGCCCCAGCAAGGAAGACTTGGATCCTGCATGCTCAGGTTTCCACCACTCCAGTGCAGCTTCTCTTCTCCTACCTGAGCCCCAGGGGCCCACTCTGTCCCTAGGCTCCTCTCTTCACAGTAATCTCCTCTTTTGTACTAGCTCCCCACAAGCATTCAATCATGATCCCATCTCTCACACTGCAAGATGAACACTCTGTCCAACTCTCTTCCAGCTACTGCCTGAGGGCTCACTGCACCAGGCTTAAGCCTCTTACTCTGTGGACCTGCACACCCCACACTGGCATCAGGCCCATTCTGCTACTGAAACAGTCTCCCCAAGGTCACCTTGGCCTTTTGTTGGCCAAACCCATGGTTGGTCTGAGTGCCCATTCTCCTCCTGCCACTGCCCACTCCACCACCCTAACACTTCATCCAGAACTCCAAATGCTCCCATAGGTTCATGGCCTCTACAGCCACCCCGCCATCCACCCTCATCTTCACCCCATCGTCACCCACTCACCCCCAGGCATAACCAGCACAAGCCCTCTTTACATCAAATCTGCCCATGGAAAGGTACAGTAGAATCTGGGAAGGTCGAAGGTACAGTGACCTGAAAGGTTAGCAGGTTGAACTAACACATCGCAGAGCATCCATCTCTCACCTTAAATCTCCCAGGTCTGGGGCCAAGAACCCATAGATCTCTGCAGTTCCTGTTTTCCAAGATTCCCGGAATAAGCTAGTTGGCTTAGAATGACACAATCCTTCTTTAGATATGTTAAAATCCCAGATAGCTGAGCTCTGGTCAGACATCCATCCCTTTTTGGATCTGCATATCTCTGATCCCATCTCTGCTTTGTTAGTTTATAGCGGGAAGACACTTAGAAGTCTCCCTCATTGACATGCGGCTAGCAAACTAATGTGCTGCTATTCTGGCTATCACCAACAAAGATCCTGTGACTGGCATGAGATCATCACCCAAGTTAGTGATCTTTCCACCTTCTAGCTCCCTTTCTCCCTCACCCCTGGCTGAGCCCCCTCCTTGAGTTCTCCTCAGAGGTCTCCTGAACTCCTTCCCACCTTACAAGCTGAAGCCCCATCCTGTTCAGACATAACCAATGCCCTCCCACCTCCCTTCCCTCCCATAAACTTATGACACTAGAGTTCTGATTATTCTTGACATTCTGTCAGATAATAATGTCAAATAATGTCAAAAATAAGCTTACTGTCACATTTATTTTTATTTCTAAACAGAATGGTTTTGTTTTTGTTTTGTTTTGTTTTGTTTTGTTTTGTTTTGTTTTGAGAGAGGAGCACACACACACGCAGGGGGAGCAACAGGCAGAGGAAGAGGGAGAAGTAGCCTCCCCGATGAACAAGGAGCCTAATGAAGGACTTGATCCCAGGACCCTGGGATCATGACCTGATACGAAGGCAGCTGCCCAATCGACTGAGTCACCCAGGAGCCCCCATTTTTAAACAGAATGTTAAAAAGCAATTAGAACCTTGCCTGATACCTACACAAACACTGGGCACTATTATGTCAATAAGCTGGTAAATGTTTCACTTGGTGGTTTCCAGCTGCCATGGGGAGAGATCCTACCATTTGCCAGATGCTTAGATGCTGCCTAGAGAATGAATCTATAGTGCACATTATCTGTAGGAGGTGAGGTAGGGGGAGAGTTACAGTAAACAAACAGTTTTAGGGCAGCTGAATATTTCATATCTACTTTTTAATGTAAGAAGAAAGACACATAGTGCAAAAAGCACGGAAAAAACTTAGATTCGTCTTGGACAAAATTGAACTCTAGTCCCGACAGCACCACTTACAAGCCTTGTATTCTCTCGCACTCGGTTTCATCACCTGTACAATGGGCACAAATGACAGTAATACTGCCTGCCTCTCCAGGGATGGTCAGGATTTCTGAAAGCCCTTTGTGAGCTGTAAACTATTACTCAAATGGGCAAGAGAGTAGTTTTGGCGGGCAGCACTGATGTTTTGTGCTAGAAAGAAAAACTGGGACTGCAAAGAATCCAGCAGTCCACTTTTGCCCTGACCCAGCTGGGTCACTTTGGACATAAGATGTCTGCATTACTTCACAGGATTCCCTGGGAGTTAGAGGTAGAGGAAATGGTAGTTTCCAAAAATCAAAAGGCTGGGGCAAGTCTTGAGGCAGTCAATAGGATTAACATTAACATCCTCACCTCCTCTCTGGCAATAATATCTGCCACAGAAAGACTCACTGACAGGGGAAAAAGAAATTCGTATCTACCCATAACATGAGCCAATGGCCATTCCCCGCCCACCCTCATCCTCCTGGTCTGGCAGCTAAAGATGCCTCCTACTTAGACAACCTTGGGCTGGTCACCTCAGTTCCCTGTCCTCCCTCTCTCTTCATCTGTCAGATGGGTACAGTGAGAGAGCCCTTGCCACACGGTTACTGGATGAGCATCAGCTGAGGTCATAGATTTGAAAGACACCAGTAAACATTTAACTGTTTACCAAGCTGTTTACCATATTAATGATCAGCATTATTTACAGAAAGCACGTGAGATATGTATGAAGGAAGCCTAATGACAGCCCATTTCTCAGCCCAACTAGGCAGAAGTTTCTTTTAAAAGAACCTGGTTTGGTGAAGTCTTCGTGTAATTAATGGAGCCACATGGAGAGGGTATCGATCAGGGTCAAGAGCATAGCAACTTTGGGATTTTTAGGTTTAAAGCCTGCCTGCTGTCACCAGAGATGAAATTTACATAATCTTAGGCAATTTATTTAATCTTTGTGAGCCTCCAGTTTTTCCTCCATAAAAAGAATAATAATAGCACTTACCTCACAGTGTTGTTATGTTGATTATTCAAGATAATGTGCTCAAAACAATTCACGCAATGACCAGCTCCTTGCAATGGTTAACAATGTCAGTTTCAGAAGGTAAATAGGCTAGAAAAAGGAAGACAGAAGGCAGTAAAATGTATTAACAGGTAAAAAATTTATATTTTGCTCCATACCACAGGTCATTCTCATCATACGACACAGGTCATTCTCATACGAAATATACAAAAAGTGCATATATTGGCAAGAACTGGACATGAAAGATGAGAATTGTATTGCTAATGATGCTGGAGGGTTGGGAAGGTGACTGCTTCTCCTTTCTCTCCTGTTACCATGTTGCCTGCACAGAGGATACAGTTTTATTATATTCTGGGGGGAGCTGAAAAAGAAAAAACAAGCCTTGCCCTGAAGGGTAGTAGCAGCTAGCTCTCAGGATGCCTTCAAGACCATGGTCTTAGGCAGGCAGAGACAGAAGTGTGCAGCTTGCTGGAAGAAAGGTCAAAAGGGTATTGAAGTAACAGATTCCCACAGAATTTGAAACAAAACCCCATGTTCCTTCTTGGAGCCTAAAAGCACTTCCCAGAATATAGGAGGTTTGCAAGGTCCACTCAGCTTTCTCCCCTCTAGCACTGGGCTAGCCCGTCTGTCCCCCACACCCTGGGGGTGGGGGGAGGAGGGGAGGAGTCCCTTCACCTGAGCCAGATACTTGCTCTGATCAGTTGTTATCTCCTTCCTGGGACCAGCCCATATCATTCCATTTCATTATCCTTTTTCTTTCCTCTTCTTCATAATACATAATATCGAAAATTACCTCATTTGTTTACATGTTTATTATTTCTTTCTCTGGAAATATAAACACCGTAAGATCAGGGCCCTTATCTGTCTCACTAGGGCCACTAGATTTCTAGCAACCAAACACTGTCAAGGGACTCAAGCATTTAAGAATAAAGGAACAAGGGATTACATGTCAATTGCTAACGAGGAGAGGATTAGTAAAGGGGCAAATCAGCAGTGCCCCATCTCCCAGCTGACTGATTTGTGCATGCACATGCATTTGGGCAGAATTTCAGGCATTTTAGCCAAAGAGCAGATGGCAGCCAAGGCCAAAGAATAGGTAGCAATTGGCACAAGAAGCTCTTACCATAGCAGAAACCTGTAAACTTGACTTCAGCAACATCAGCCTTCTGCATCTTTGGGCAGAAACCTGCTGATTAGACATGGCCAATTAGATGTCTGGGCTTCAGCGCAGCCATGAACATAAGGCCAAATAAATAATCCATGTCCTTCCCTAAGTAAAAAAAAAAAAAAAAACAGAAGACAAAATCTAGCTCAAGAGAAACAAACTCTTGGGAAAACGCACAGCTCACTTTTTTTTTTTTAAGATTTTATTTATTTATTTGACAGATCACAAGTAGACAGAGAGGCAGGCAGAGAGAGAGAGAGAGAGAAAGAGGAGGAAGCAGGCTCCCTGCCGAGCAGAAAGCCCGATGCGGGGCTCGATCCCAGGACCCTGGGATCATGACCCGAGCCGAAGGCAGAGGCTTTAACCCACTGAGCCACCCAGGCACCCCCGCACAGCTCACTTTGATTCAGCCCACATTTACCGGACCAGGTCCTACAGCAGGATGAACAAGATTCAGAGCATGTCTCTCCTAGAACAGTATGACCAGAATAAGAAAATCACAAAGTTCAAAATTCTCCGGGAGCCCTGGAGGAGGTATTCAGAAGCCCCTGCTAAAATAAAGGCAGGCATTCTGTACCTGAAGTGGCGCAAGTATGACCCACAGACAAATCCACAGAGAACAGCAGGTGAGAATCTCACCACCCCTCCCAGCTCTCACCGCAAAGATGCCCCATACGGTCTGACATCCTCTTATCCTTTTCCCGGCTCTGCAAACAGGGGCAAGCCTGGGGCAGGATGACAAACTGCTCCCTCCGTTTGCAGAAAGCAGGACAAGATCTTGAGCTACTCAGTTCCTCAAGAACACCTAGTTCTTCTGACCCCAGCTTGGGCTGTTCTAGAGACTGCCTGGAAGCAGGTGAAGCCGGGCCTCTGAGCTCCAGGAGAAGGTGATCTAGGGTCTCCTTTTAGCAGTGACTCTGCTCCAGAAAAGGCTGTACCTAAGAGTTTTGGGCCGTTTCATAATAATAAAAACGAAGAAGAAGGAGAAGGGGAAGAAAGGGAAGATGGAGAAGGAAGAGGAGGAGGAGGAGAAAAGGAGGGAGAAGGAGGAAGGGGAGAAGAAGTAGAAATGCCCCTTGCAGCTTACTATGTTAGAAGCGCTGCTGTTCACACACCTGGGGTACACCTCCATGCAGTGGCTTGTGGAAATAGAGAGAGCTTCGGGGTCCATGTTTGTGGCTGCAGTCCCGTACCACACAGCACCTTCCCCAGCAATTCCCTCTCCCCTCTCCGTGCCTCAGATCCCTCATCTTCAGTCCTAGGAACCCGATGACAACAGTCTCTTTCAAACAAGTAACAGAGATAGACCAACCAGTAAGTGAGTACTACTCCCTACCTAACTGGCAATTTCCCATTGTTTGCCTGAGGACTGAACCCTGCTCAAGGGGAACAGAGGATTAGGCTCATGAATATATTCAAGGAGAACAAATCCAAAGTGAAAGAGAACGCACCCAGAAGGCCTGCACCAGGACCCCTCCTCCTCACAGACAAGACTTTCCTGACTTCTAACATCCTACACTAGCCTTGCTTGTTTTAAGAACTCTGCCTAAATGGAATCACGGTATGAACTCTGTGGACACGGCGACCTAGCAAAAGAGATGTTCAGTGCTGCATTTATTGTCCAGGATGACGTCAGCCAGAAAGCACTGCAAAAATAATATTATGATTATTGAGCGAAGTCCTGTTACGTATCAAACTCTGTGCTAAGCGATGGAAAAATATTTGAGTTCATTCCACAAGGTGTGTGTGATTCAAGGAGTAAGCATTATCCTCTTTTTTCAGGAAAGGAAACTGAGGCAACAGAGAAGTGTGATAGGATATTTCAAGGTCACAGAACCTTATCTGTCCGCCTCCCAGAGTCCTTTCCATTGCACACTTCTTCTACAGGGGCTGAGTTCCTCTGCAACAAAGTAGCTGTGAAATAGCAGTTGGTTCCATGTCTGCCCCACCAGTTGGCATTGTACAAGTACTGACTTACTCTCTTGCCTGGCTTTCACCCACACTTGGTGGAACTGAGTTGGTTTACATTTCTCAGGAAGCAATCAAACGACCCTGGAGAAGCCAGAAGATTCCAGAAGGCCTGAATTACATTGAGAGGTCTAATTTATGGGGACACTCTTACTGCACAAAATTTCTTCCAGAACATTCGGTCCTCTGGGAGTTCCCCAAATTGCCAACAATTAGACAGAAAATTCCATCTCCCTCTGCCTGGTTCCTTCATAGTATCCAGCATTTTCCCTGTAACTTACCTATGGATCTATCTCCTTCTTGGACTCCTTTGGCAACTCTTTACTATCCAGAGAAATTTGAGATTTCTTATTTTTGTTAAATATAACTACATTTAATTAAATATTAAATTATTAAAAATTAAATTCTATTAAATATAACTATATTTCACAACTTCATTGATGAAGCTGCATTTAACCAATGGCATTGGTCAGTAACTTGTTCAGTGTACCCAAGAATAAAGAGGTTAAAGGGATCCATGGATCAATTTTCTTCATATTAGAGATTTCAGAGCTTTTATATTCAAAATCCAGATTACAACATACCTACTACACTAGAGTTCCAAGGAAATTAGTCAAGCCTTAAATTAAACTTTAACCTTGTTTCAAATTAAAAATACAATTTACCACATTAGTTTCATATGTTTCTATTTCCTGGCCTCAAAAACACTAACTGCTCCTTGACTATAGTAGTTGAAATCCTACTTAGCACTCTGTAACTGACAAAACTTCCCCAGCCCCCAGGCAAGACTAACTGAGTGATCCTTTTGCACCCACAATGCTTTGTAAAGTTTTACAGGCTTGTTCTCCATCCCTTACCAGCTCCCCAAACCCTGAACTACCTCCAGGGCAGTATTGTATTCATTTATGTCCTGATACTTATCCCCAACTTGGGCAAGACAAACCTCCCTGCACACAGTAAGCCTTCAAAATTCATTGTTGCATTTAATTAATTTCTAAACAAGCTTTTTATTGAAGTATAATGTGCATATAAAAAGGGGCACAATCATGTTTGCATGTTCACAAAGTTAAAGAGAATATATCCAGCACCCAAAAAGGCCTGCTCCATGATCCTTCCTCCCCCAACGACGTGACTTTCCTGACTCCTAACACCGTACATTAGCTTTGTTTGGTGTTGAAATTTGTGTAAATGGAATCACATGAATTCTCTTGGTTTTGGCTTATTGTATTAAACACTATGCTGTTTTGTGTAGCACTGGTTCATTTGTTCTCATTCACTACATAACATTCCACTCTATGCAATTATTTATTTAATCATTCTACTGGTGATGGACATTTGGGTTATTTCTAATTGGGAGCTCTTATGAACAGAGTCGCTAGGAACATTCCTGGATACTTCTTTCTGTTAAGTATTTACCTAAGAGTATAATTGTTCAGCTTAGTGGATACTGCCAGTTTTCATGGTGGTTCAACTGATACAAAAATTTATATGAAAATGTGAAAGGCCAAAAAATATCCAAGACAATCTTGAACAAAGCTGGAGGTCTCACACTATTAAATATTATAAAACCACAGTAATTAAGACAGCGTAGTTTGGACACAAATAGACTAATGGACCGGAAGAGAGAATTCAGAAACAGATTCATAAATATAGGTTACTTGATGTATGAAATAGGTGACATTGCAGTGCAGAGGGGAAAGAATGATATTTTCTATAAATGGTGCAAGATCAATTGGATAAACACATGAAAAAAAAAATTTAACCACACATTAAAATCAACTCCAGATGGATTATAGATCTAAATGTTAAAAGCAACAATAAGGTTTCGTTAAAAAAAAAAGAAGAAGAAGAAAGAAAGACAAACACAAAACAATAGGACTTGGGGTAGGCAAAAATTTCTTATACACAGGACATAAAAAGCATTAATCATAAAGGAAAAATGTGATAAATTAACTACTTTATTTTTTCTAGTCTTGTCCTTTTTTTAAAATTTTTAAACTAGACTGCTTTGAAAATATGAACTGCTCATTAGAAGACACCACTAAAAAGTTGAAAACAGCACAAATTGAGTAAAGGTATTTGCAGCAATATACCCAACAAAGCACTTGTAAACAAAATGTATATAGAACTACCCATCAATTACAGAAAGACAGATAATCCAATAGAAAAAAAAAAATGTGCTGAAGAATGAGGAAGAGGAGAAACACACACACACATATATATATGTATCTCCAAAGGGCCCATAAACATGAAAAGGTGCCTAAGAAAATCAAATTAAAACTACCAAGGATGCTCCAGAGAATGGCTAAAATGGAAAAGTCAGGTAACAGTGCTGACAAGAAGGGGGAGTAATAAGCTCCGGTACACCACTGCTGGTTGTAAATATCCCGCTGTCCGCTGAATTTTGTTTACCAGGATCCGTTCCAATTTTTCTCTCTCCCCAGCTCCCAGGGGAATGGGCTGGCGTTGGGGAGGAGGGGTGGCTAGGTAGCCTCCACAACTGTTAACAGCAAGTACCTGCAAAGCTGTTCTTTCTTTTCTCTCCCATCAATTCACTGTGGCGTCAAGCACTCCCTGAGCCTTCGAGTAGCCAGGGCCCCTTACCCACAAAGGATACGTTCCAAGAACCTCAGGAGATGCCTGCGGCCCCAGATGGTACTGAGCCCTCCATAAGGTTTTTCCTACAGGTACACACCTATGAAAGGTGAATGCTTAAGTAAGGCCCAGCAAGGGACGAACACCAATAATAAGGTAGAACGCCCGTTAACAATACTGTAATGAAGATCATGGGAGTGTGCTCTCTCTCTCGCTCTCTCAAACTATCTTACTGTGTTGTACTCACCCTTCTTCTTGTGATGAGGTGAAGCAAGAAGATGCCCGAGCGCTGAGAAGAGGAAGGATGACGACGCCGGCGTAGTGACGTCAGATCGCCGGAGGCTACTATCCACCATCCGCTGATTCGTCACAAGGAGGGCTTCCGCTTCCGGACCAGGGATGATGTGGGCACGGAAACTGCGGGAACTGAAACTGCAGATAGAAGGGGAAGACTGTATTTTCTGCTTGGGAAAAATAAGAATAGGATTGGGAATAAGATCCATTTCTGACCGGGCTGCGCTCACAAGCTCCTGGAGGAACAAACAGGCGCACACTCTAAACAACACGTGATCCTTATCTCATCCGAAGACCCTAACTTTTTAACTATTCTTCAATATGTTCCCAAAATAAAATCCTAGAATTCGAAGTCATACTCGTTTTTATTTCTCTACAGATTCTGGTTGCAAAGTTGCCAACCTCCCTGGAAGTTTGGACCCACATACACTTCCACCAGAGGTGTATACACATGCCCTGTTTATCAACTTGGCTGGTAAAAAAAAAAAATAGTATCTTGTCTCACTTATCTCTTTGAACTCCAATGAAACTACATTTTTCAAATGTATTTGTTGGTGATTTTTATCTCTTATTTTCTAATTGGCAGTTCACACATTTTCTCCACTTTGCCATTAGATTTTTCTTATAATTTTAAAAGAACGCTCTGTAGAGTGTAGCAAGGATATTAACTTTTCAGTTGGTATGTACATTGCAAATATTTGCCTGAATATTTTTCTCCTTTAATTTTATTTGTGATGGATTTTCCCCTACGTATATGAATTTTAAGTGTTTATATAGTAAAATCTGTCCATCTGTTGTAAGTTCTGTATTTTTGCAAGATACTTTGAAAAGCTCTTAATAATGTTGAATTATCAAAATGGTTATATGTATTTTTTCCTAATATGGTTTCATTTGTTATCTTTATATATTCAAATTGCTTGGGGTTTATTCTACATGATGTGTGAGATAGCTCCAGTGGGGTGCGGGCTGTGTGTGTATGTGTGTGTGTGAAAACTTTATTTTGAATGCTAGTCAGTAGTTCCAGCACCATTAACTGAAGAATGTGCACTTCCCCTACTCAATTGTGCATGTTCCAAGATGTAACTGAATAATAAAAATTGGTATCAAAAATATCTCCCTGGCCATCCGGGAGGACAGATTGAAATGGGGTGGCCAGGGTGGGGCTATGGACCAGGTTCAGTTGTTGCAACCACGTAGAGAAAGGGTGAGTGCCTAAATTACAACAGGCTTCTGAAGAGGTGAGGAGGGAAGACTGATAGCCATTCTCTTCCCCCTCTGCTCCCCATATCCCTCACCTGGCTGCCCTTCCCTACCTGTAAACTTCATCTACCATCAAGGGAGGGAATAAAGCCTGGGAGCTAATCTTGGAGAATCTGGAATCAGATTACTGCATTTAAATCCTGACTTTACCACTCACATTAGTCTTAAGATCTCAAGCAAGTGTCTTGGTACTTCTGGTCCTCGGTTTTCCCACCTGCATAGTGGAGATAACAGGAACACTGATTGCCAGGCCCATCAAGAAGGATGTAAAATATTTTATTTATTTATTTGACAGATAGAGATCACAATTAGGCAGAGAGGCAGGCAGAGAGAGAGGAGGAAGCAGGCTCCCTGCTGAGCAGAGAGCCCGATGTGGGGCTCGATCCCAGGATCATGACCTGAGCCAAAGGCAGAGGCTTTAACCCACTGAGCCACCCAGGCGCCCCTCAAGAAGGATGTAAGAAGCTAATTCCTGTGAGGCTCTTATCCTACTTCCTGGCACAGGCTAATCTCTACTGGTCCGTAATGTTAACAGTTCATTTTAAAAGAAATTGTGACCATCTCTTTTCTCAATGGAACAAAACTTCAGTCCTACCTTTGGATGGGTTTGGAGGTCTGAGCATGAAACAGAGCAGTGAGAGGAGCAAGTGGAAGGGGCAAGATGGTAGAAAGGATTCTAAGTCCAATGGTTGAAGGCATTGGTCTAGAAAATGCTTTCTTTGGGAGGTCTCTTTTTTTTCTTTTTTTTTTTAAGATTTTATTTATTTATTTGAGAGAGAATGAGTGAGAGAGAGCATGAGAGAGTAGAAGGTCACAGGGAGAAGCGGACTCCCCAAGGAGCTGGGAGCCCGATGCGGGACGAGATCCTGGAAGTCCGGGATCATGAACTGAGCCGAAGGCAGTCGCTCAACCAACTGAGCCACCCAGGCACCCAGGTCTCTATTCTTTAAGATATACTTACATAATAAAGCCTAAGAACTAAGGACTACCATGAGTAAAATAACTTAGCATATTAATTAATGATGGGCTTTATTCCCTTCCCCTCCACCCTATTTTTAAACACAACCACTTATCTATGAGGGGAGCCATTTTTTTCTTCTCATATTTTTTTGAGAATAAGATAATAGCTACAGTTGATTGACTCCATCAAAGGTACAGTACTAACCCCTTTAAAAATATCTCCCATAACACGCCCTCTGTAATAACCCTGAGGTTATTACCATCTGCAGTACACAGACCAGGAAAGGGAGTTTCCTAGAAATGAGGAAGTAATCTGCATGCAGCCACCATTACCAGGGACAAAGATTCAATCCCAGTGACTCCAACACCCAAGGCTCTAAAAGCCAACAAGGAACACATGACTGTTGAGATGGAATTTTGGAGAGTAAGAAGTCCAGCTTGACAGATGGGAGAAATTCCTTTCTGAAGGATTTAGTGCCTTCTATTTATGTATAAACTGGTCAAGTCTGGAAGGACTTTGGAAGTCATTTAATTCAGTTTCCTCCTTGCACAGATAGAGAACCTAAAGCCCAAAACAAAGAGCTGTTGCCCAGCCAGCTATTCACTGACTGCTCCTAAAGCCCTGGGTCTCTTCACCCTGTGCAGTGCTTGTAATCTCCACATGGCCTCAAGATCAAAGGCCCAGAGATGGAGTGGAAACATGCTTCGTGCTTCACAGTGTGCACAGTGAAAAAGACCTGGCCCAAAGAACTTGGCAAATCAGCAAGGGAGAGGATTTGGGCCCACAGACAGCAAACACAATGAATGAAAAACTGAAAAGCACCTGAAGTCCCTCTGGCTAGAATCTAGGAAGACTTCCTAGAGGAGGTTGCAGGAGAGCTAGGTCGGCAGCACAAATGACAGGAAGGGCATTCCAGATCAAGAAGTCATACCTAGGGATGCCTGGGTGGCTCAGTTGGTTAAGCAGCTGCCTTCGGCTCAGGTCATGATCCCAGCGTCCTGGGATCGAGTCCCACATCGGGCTCCTTGCTCTGCAGGGAGTCTGCTTCTCCCTCAGCCTCTGCCTGCCACTCTGCCTGTGCTCGCTCTCTCTCTCTCCCTCTCTCTCTGACAAATAAATAAATTAAAAAAAAAAAAAGAAGTCACACCTAGAAGGACTACTAATAATGAGAGCTAACATTTATTTGAACCCTGCAGATTCTACCCTAAAAGCCTTATATGTATTAATTCCTCCAAACCCCACATCAACGCTATAAGGTGGGACAAAAATTATCCCCATTTCAGAGAAAGGACAATTGAGACACAAAGGATAAGTGACTTGCCCAAGGACACACAGCTGGGAAATGACAGTTCCAGAATGAGAATGCCAGCGGGAGTGACTCCTGCATTCTCAACACCTGAGGGAAGACTCAGGGGTCAGCTACGGGGTCTAGGATGTAGGATGAGAGAGTAGAAGATAGATTTTTTATTTTCCCCCAGGACAGGTCAAGTTCCAATTGGACCCAGGCTCTTCCCTGGCCATTGCAGACCTCCTGAGGTAGGCAAGGAATACTCAGTTAGTGAGGGTCAGAACCCAGACCCACTCCTCTGAGCCTGCCATGAGACCTTCCAGAGGCCACCAGGACTGAGCTAAAGGGTCTTGGATGAAGGGCCACAGAAGCTGTCTGGCTCACTCTGAAACCACAATGTCCAGGAACCCATCCTGACTGATCTTACACCAGGCCCCAGGGCCTCTATGGTGCCAGGCCTTGGACCTTAGTCCTAGACTCTGGCAAATATTTTCCAAATGCCAACCATAGCTGTGGCTTAGCCCACCTGGAGGCAGTGGATTTGGAGTTGAAAGCCCAGGGTGCCACAGCAGCCCAAGTCTGGCTCCAAGAGCTGTGGCGCCTGGAGCCAGCTCTGACTCCCTCTGGACTTTAGGGAACACCTGGAGGGATCATCCTGACCCCGTGGGCTTAGGAATCTACAGAACCACATGGATGAGGGCCAGCACAATGCCTGGACCCAGGGGTGCTTAATAAATGCTGAATTCCTGCACCTGACCTTGAAACTCCTCTTCTTTTTGAAGCAGGCTAAGAATAAATAGACCAGGCCCAGACCTTGGTTTGTAAAACAGATCCAAAGGCCCTCTGAGTGTTGCAAATGTCACTGCTAAGCAGTGCTAGAAACAGAAGACAAAAGGAACAACGTGGGGAGTGATGAAGTTCTCAGAACCTATATAAAGTCACTCACCTAGGGCGCCTGGCTGGCTCAGTCAGAAGAGCATGCAACTCTTGATCTTGGGGTCATGAGTTCAAGCCCTATGTTGGGTATAGAAATTGCTTAAATAAATAAATAAACTTTTTAAAAAATTCTTTTTTTTTTTAAGATTTTTTTTTTTTATTATTATTTATTTGAGAGAGAGGCAGTGAGAGAGCATGAGCGAGGAGAAGGTCAGAGGGAGAAGCAGACTCCCTGTGGAGCTGGGAGCCTGATGCGGGACTCGATCCCCGGTCTCCGGGATCATGACCTGAGCCGAAGGCAGTTGTCCAACCAACTGAGCCACCCAGGCGTCCCACTTTTTAAAAAATTCTTAAAGAACTAAATTTGCTCATCAGCTTCTTCCACTCTGGTGATAGCAGCCTTCCATGGACTGTACCCACTACTTCAAGGAAGGAAGCTTCCTTCTACTCTCCTCCACCCCAGACTTTCTCGAGGTGCCATCATCGTTCATCCACTAACCACTCGCTGAATGCCTACCCAAAATGCTGGACACAAGATAACTCAAAGGCCAATGGGAAAACAGCCTAAGTATCCATTGACAAATAACAGATAAACACAATGAGGCATAGAAATACAACGAAATATTATTCAGCCTTAGAAAGGAATGAAATTCTGACACCTGTTACATCATGAATGAACCTTGATGACATTATACTAAGTATAATAAGCCCATCACAAGAGGACAAATATTTACAACTTTTTTTTTTTAAGATTTTATTTATTCATCTGACAGACAGAGATCACAAGTAGGGAGAGAAGCAGGCAGAGAGAGAAGAGGAAGCAGGCTTCCCGCTGAGCAGAGAGCCCGATGTGGGGCTCGATCCCAGGACCCTGTGATCATGACCTGAGCTGAAGGCAGAGGCTTTACTACTGAGCCACCCAGGAGCCCCACAAGAGGACAAATATTGCATGATTCCACCCATGCGGGGTACACAGAGTAGCCAAATTCATACAGAAAGGAGAATAGAAGTCACCAGGGGAGGTTAGTGTTTAAGAGCTGTAGAGTTTCCATTTGGAAAAATGAAAAAGTTCTGGAGATGGAGGACAGTGATGGTTACACAAGAATGCAAATATACTTAATAACTCTGAAGCGTATGATTAATAATGCTTAAGATGGTGAATTTATGTTGTGGGTATTTTACCACAATTTAAAAAAAAATTTACATCCAAAATCTTTTAAAAAAATGTTTTTTTTTTAATTCTGTAGTAGCTGATTGGATAAATAAACCATAGTACATCCAGACAATGGACTATAATTCAAGTGGTAAAAAGAAATGAAGTTATCTAGCCATGAAAAGACATGGAGAAATTGTAAGTGAATATTAGTAAGCATAAGAAGTCAATGGGAAAAGGCTACATACTGTATGATTCCAAGATTCCAACTACCTAACATTCTGGAAAAGGCAAAACCCAGGAGATGGTGAAAGGATCAGTGGTGAAAAGATCAGGGGAGAAGGGAGGGATGATAGGCTGAGCACACAGGATTTTTAGGGCAGTGAATATACTCTAGGATACTACAATGGTGGATACATGTCATTATACTTTTGTCCAAATCCGTGGGATGTACACCACCAAGGGTGAACCGTAATGTAAACTGTGGACTTTCGGTGATTGCATGTCAATGTAGGACCAGTTGTTACAAATATGCCTCTCCAATGGGGGAACGTTGGTAATAGGGGAGGGAGGCTGTGCATGTGTAGGGGCAGGGGTATATGAGAAATCTCTATACCCTCCTTTAGTTTTACTGTGAACCTAAAATTGCTTTAAAAAAGGATTCTTGGGGCGCCTGGGTGGCTCAGTGGGTTAAGCCTCTGCCTTCGGCTCAGGTCTTGGTCTCAGGGTCCTGGGATCGAGCCCCGCATCGGGCTCTCTGCTCAGCGGGGAGCCTGCTTCCTCCTCTCTCTCTCTCTCTGCCTGCCTCTCTGCCTACTTGTGATCTCTATCTGTCAAATAAATATATAAAATCTTTAAAAATAAATAAATAAAATAAAAAAATAAAAAAGGATTCTTTAACAAGGGGGCGGGAGGGTGCAAATGGGAGCTCTCCTGCTCTCAGTCTAGTTGGTATAGACAGTTAAGGCACCAGTTACAATGCCCTGTGCTAAGCGATCTCAGTTACACAGGTGGCTGCAGGTGTCTCAAACTTGCCTTTCTCTAGCCCAGAGGGCAGAAGGTTTTCTAGAGGCAGGGAGTCCTAAGTGGGGAGGCCTGCAACCTGGGTGTGGCCATCTCGATGGGGCCCTGCCCGTCACTGGAGAAGTCCCTTCCAAGAGGACTGGTAGGCCTGTGGGTCTCAACCTTTCCCACCCTGGTAGCTATCAACTCCTCAACTGGAATTCACTTCCGTTCAGTGAGCTTTGACCTTAACAGAAATGAATGTCATGAACTCAGCCCTCCCCGTATTCCTCAACAACCCACTACTGCTCCTGAATTTCTAATCCAGACAATGGCCCTGCTTCCTCTTTTTACCCACCCTCCTCCTACCTTCTTTATAAAGCTCTCAAATCTATCTTGACCTTTTCTTACCCTCTTCCAGGGCGCTAGGCAGGGACAGCCGCAGGGGTGTCAGCAGGACCTGATTCTAATAAACCATTTAACTCGTGCAGGCCAGTCACAGGGCTAGAGTCAGAAGCGAGAGTAAGGTGCCCTGAAGCTTTAGGGACAAGATATGCAAAAGTGAGAAGAGATAGGATGGCTCCTCCAGAGCCAAGTTAAATTTGATTCAGGATTAAGATAATCTAAAGAAGGAATGTGCCCATCAGAAGTGGCTGGGGGCAAGAACGAAAGGAGTGTCAGCCAGAGGCTAACAGAAAAAGCAGATTCATTCATTCAATTAACAAAATGTAACTAAACCGAGGACTAAGAACTGTTTTAGGTGGGAGGACAAATAGTGAACCAGACAGGAGTGCAGCTCTTGTGTAGCTTATATTCTAGAGAGGGAATCAAGCAATTAAAAAAAAAACAAACTCTAAGGAAAATAAATGATATGTCAGATAGTGACAAGTGATATGGAGAAAATGAAGTTAGCAAAAGGAATGAAGACTTCCAGGTCTAGGAAGTGGAGATTGCAAAAAAAAAAAAATTTTTTTTTTAATTTAACAAAGAGAGATTGAGTCCAAGCTGGTGGAATAGCAGGCAGAGGGAGAGGGAGGAGCAGGCTCCCCATTAACCAGGGAGCCCAATGCAGGACTTGATCCCAGGACCCTGGGATCATGACCCGAGCCAATGGCAGTCCTTAACCAACTGAGCCACCCAGGTGCCCTGCAATATTTTTATTTTTAAGATTTTATTTGTTGGGCGCCTGGGTGGCTCAGTTGATTGCACCACAGCCTTTGGCTCAGGTCGTGATCCCGGGATCCCACATCAGGCTCCCAGCTCTGCGGGGAGTCTGCTTCTCCCTCTGACCTTCTCCCCTCTTGTCTCTCTCTCACTCTCTCAAATAAATAAATGAAATCTTTTTTAAAAATTTTAAAAAAAAGATTTTATTTGTTTATGTGACAGAGAAAGAGCACAAGCAGGTGGAATGGCAGATAGAGGGAGAAGCCGGCTCCCCACAAAGCAGAGAGCCTGATGTGGGGCTCGATCCCAAGACCCTGGGATCATGACCTGAGCAGAAGGCAGATGCTTAAATGACTGAGCCACCCGGGCACCCCGGGATTGCAATATTTTAAAGGCCCATTATGTTAAGAATTTGGTACTTGAGCAAAGACCTGAAATGGAGAGAACCTACCATTGGATGTCTGGGGAAGAGTGTCCTAGGGAAAGGAAATTACAGACGCAAAAGATGCAAGGAGGTGGTACTAGAAGGGAGTTTGCAGGTGGGGGGTAAGGTCGGGGTCAGGAAGCAGGGAGATAGGTCGTCTAACACCTTGTAGACCATGGCAGACTTGGTAAGACTCAGGGGTTATCACTCTTCAGGGAGAGGTCCACACCAATGTATTTTGAGTCTTCCTCTCCCAAAGGCCCATTGGACACACCAGGATGTCTGGGGCTAATACCTTTGAAGAGTAAAGGCCCATAACAGACCTCCTGCTTGGTTTCCAGACCCACGAGGTAATCTTTTAGTCATACCCTGCCTGCCCACAGACAGGTGTTACAGAAGGAGAGAATGCTAGCACCTAGGTCATTGTCCTTACTGTGACATTCCTACTTTTTACTGTAAATCAATCTGTAATATGGCATGATATGGCATGGTAGGCATGGTCTGGTATGGTATAAACCAGTATGGCATAATATAACATAAGTATCCGTATCCCAGAACTTGGATAATGTGATTCTAGCCCCAAGAGTTGAAGCAGCCCTAAATGGATGGATTAATCCCATCTCTAAACCTGCCAGGACCCTGGACTAGTCCCCAAGGCCACAGTGTCCTCTCCACAATCAGGCCACTCTGTGAGGCCACTCAACAGTCACCTAGCTGGCCTTCCCTTGGTACTATTCTGACTTTACCACTCAACTTTTGGTCTAAACCACTGTGCCTCATTTGCCCTCAGTTTAATCAACTATAAAATGGGCACAACCCAACCTCCAGGTGTGGCTGTGGGGTTCAAAAGCCAGCAAGACTCATGACTTCCCATCTCCCTCTTCGTTTCCTCACATGGACCCTCGCCCCTCTTTGGTGGGACCACTCCCAGCAGCGCCTCCCTAGCCTCCCAGCTCTTGTCCTCATACCCATCTGGCACACTGCCAACAGACTCTATTCTAAAAGGAAGCCTTGATCGTGCCTCTCCCCTGAATAAAACCAAACTCCTTTAGCATGCTCCTCAGAGCCCTTGCTCATCCTTTCCCCAGTGGCATGTGCATCCTTGCCATTGCACGTGTCCCTCTGGTTAGAATGCCCTTCCTCTCCTCTGCCTAATGAACTGCCAGGCATCCTTCAAGTTCTAGTTCCAAGGCTACCTTTCCTTGAAAACTTCTTTCTGCCTGGTCACTTCTCACCTGCCTAGCCACAGCACCCTGTGATTTCCTCTCTTGTAGCAGTTACTGCTATCCTGTTTTCCCCCTACCCAAACATGAGCTCCTAGAGCACAAAGAAGGATCATCTCATCTACCATATTTCATCAAATTTAGCCCACCAACAAATGTTTTATTTAAGATTTTATGTCTTGTTAAAGTTTTCTTTATTTAAGTAATCTCTACACCCAACATGGGGCTTAAACTTCCAACCCTGAGACCAAGAGTTCCATGGTCTACCCACGAAGCCAGCCAGGCACCCCCAGCAAATTTTTAGTGTTATCATCATTCCGTGTACCACTCAGAAAGAAAAAATGTTGCCAACTACAGCATGACACATTTCCTTCTTATCAGTGAGAATATCTACTTTTGAACTTAATTAGAAATAGATTTTAGTATCACTTATCACTCACGCATATTATACATATTTATATATAAAATCCATTGGTTAAGGCATTCACACACCATGACTGGCACCTGTCCTGTAGCAATTACAAGAGCCATTGATTGTAAGGCATATCCCAGTTTTAGAGATGTTGAAATATAAAAACAAAAACAAAACAAAACCAAAAAATGAGAAACAACTGTGTCCTAAACTCAAGAAAATACAAATTAGCCCTTTCTCATAGACTAGTGCCTGACACAGAGTAGATGTTCAGGCAATGATGGTAGGCATGCTTTCGGTTCATGACATGCTCCTGGCTGATCTAGAGGGAGACTGGTCGTTTCCATATTGCCCCGGACCTCTCGTGTGTGTTCAAGGCTTCCAGAGGACAGGTTGGTACCAAGGCCATGCTATAGAAGGTCATTCAGGAAAGGGAAGGAGGCAGGGGAAGAGTACTGGGGCTCTTGGAGGAGGTCCTGCTTTCCTGGTGAATCAAAGGCCCACGAAGGGGGTGGTCCTGGGAAGATAGGAGGTGGATATAAAGTTCTTTAAATCCCCAGATGCTTGCAGAGTCCAGCTGGCCTATGGGCTTCAGAATACAAAACCTGAGCCCTTAGAAGTATGTTTTTAGTCATGTGTAAATTTTGTACCCCATGTCCAAAAATAGCAACAAGTACCATGCTCCGTGCTCTTTCTCAGGCTGCCCCATTCTCCCTCAGTGACGTGTGAGCTGGAAAAAGGACTGTTTTCTGGGTAGTGAGACACAGGGAAACAGTTATAACCTAAGGAAAAGAATTACACATTCAGGCCAGAAACGCCCCCACTGTGCCTCCGTGTGAGCGTAATTTTGTTTGAATGCGTTGAACTACATTCACTCTGGCCAGTCTTAAATTTGCAACATGCACTTGGCTCTCCTGAGCCTCACTCTGTGCACTGAGGAGTTTGCCAAAACTCAAGGGGGTTCTGCCAGCCCAGATACCTGCCATCACAGCAGAGGCAAGAGAAGGAGGCTTAACTGTGTCCTAGGAAGAGCCCTGAATCCCTAGGCAGGGGCATGATGAGTCCGCTGGGGCTTCTTGTGTAAAACGGGGCCTGGAAAACCTTCCCTCTGGGTAGGGGTGACAGCATACCATCATATAGCAATGCTTAGACCAGTGGGGGGAGGGGGTGCCCACAGGGCCAGAGTTAACTCTTCCGTTGCTGAATCATAGGCATAGGGAGGACCATGGGATTCCAGGGGAAGGCCCAGTGTGACGAGGAGCTCTCCGGACAGTGGCTATTTATTTACCAGCCCTGACGCCGATATAATATCATCTGAATGGCACCCTGTCCGTGGACCTCGAGGACTGAAGGTGATCCTGCCAATGAATGAACAAGTGCCTGAATGAGCGAATGAGAATCTGGGGCTGTGCTCAGGAGCTAAGAATACTCTCATCCGGGACGCCTGGGTGGCTCAGTTGGTTAAGCGGCTGCCTTCGGCTCAGGTCATGATCCCAGCGTCCTGGGATCGAGTCCCACATCGGGCTGCTTGCTCGGCAGGGAGCCTGCTTCTCCCTCTGCCTCTGCCTGCCACTCTGTCTGCCTGTGCTCACTCTCTCTCCCTCTCTCTGACAAATAAATAAATTTTAAAAAAATTTAAAAAAAAAATACTCTCATCCAGGAAATATTTACTGAACATCCACAGTGGGCCGGCTTGGGGGCCAGGTGCTGAAGATGAAAAGCTGATTCAAAACAAACTCTTCGGGCGCCTGGGTGGCTCAGTGGGTTAAAGCCTCTGCTTTCAGCTCAGGTCATGATCCCGGGGTCCTGGGATCGAGCCCCGCATGAGGCTCTCTGCTCAGCGGGGAGCCTGCTTCCTCCTCTCTCTCTGCCTGCCTCTCTGCCTACTTGTGATCTCTGTCTGTCAAATAAATAAATAAGTATAGTATATATAAATAAATAAATAAGTATATATATAAATAAATAAGACGATAAGTGACTTGTGAGAAAGGGCATTCCCCAGTGCGGGGAACCTAGTTCAGCGCAAAGGCACAGAAGCAAAAACCAAAAGAAAGCAGAAGCAAGCAACCGAAAAAGCACAAGCAAGGAAACGAACGAAAAGCAGCTTACCTTGTCATGGAAGGTACAAGCCGTCATTGTGGTCAACATAAAGCTTGAGGCTAGAAGTAGTATGATGTAGAGCTCATAGAGACGTAAGTGATGGCCAGTCTTGTCTGAGCCAAGCACTGCTCTGTGGAAGAGGGTAGTGTTTTCACACTAAAAGAGTCACTCCGTCAGCAGCGTGAGAAGGGTCCCAAGGACCCAGAGTGGAGGTACTGAGGCCACTTAGAGGAACTGCCATGGTCCAGGCAATGAGAGTATAGCCCAATAGAAACCGGTAGAGTAATTTAAAAAAAAAAAAAAAAAAAAAAAAAGGAAGTATTTTGGTTGTATTCTTTCTTTGAAGTGGAAGAGTGAGAGAAAGGAGAAAGGGACCAAAAATGGGATCAGCAAACCTAGGGCCGGAAAGAAAGTGACAATATTAAAGACAGCCTTGGAAGGAAGGTTAGTAGGTCGGGGAGACTCTTTAAGACAAGTAAGGGAGAGAGTAGTCAAGGGGAACTTCCAGGCTTCCGGGCTGAGTGACCAGAGAGGACAGTGTTACCAAGATCAAGAAAGAGGAGTCTCTGGGACCTCTGGGGGAGAGGGGTAAGTCATCTGCACAAGCCCCCTGGTCTTCCCAAGATTTGCTTTGGGCCACACTCCCTGAGCCATGGGCCAAGAAAGGTTAATTTTGTGGATTCCAATTTCTTTACCATGATCTTTGTTTTAATGAGCTCAGCTTGTAGTTTAAAAAGTTGATCAAGATTCCACCCAACATGTCATTTTTTCCCCTTTGTTGTTGAGGCAGAGTTTGCATACAGAAAAGTATGTGAATCCAAAAGGTACAGCACAGACAGCATGATGCTCTGAAGATATTAAAGACCTTCACAACACAGACCTGCGCACACACGCACCACATGAAAACAAAGCCAGACTTCTATGGTCCCTATTTCAGGAGGATGGACTTTGAGTAGGCATGACGAGATGGGAGGCAGAGGCCCACGTCTGGGTCTGAACTCTTAGGCTCACCAACTGCAGATCATGGACAAAATCAGTTAGTTCTCTGAGCCCCAGATTCCTTCCATTTTTCAAACCTCCATGATCCTCAAGCCAAGAATTTAGAATCATAATAAATAGTATGTTAGAGATCTTAGTCTTCTATTTCCACCGTCTCTCGTTTGGTCTCCACTCAAGTGAATAGAGCCTGATGCAAAACATACTTCTTTTCATTTCTTACACTCCGAAATGTGAAATGGAGACACAGCCAGGGAGAGGAACAAGAGATGCTGAATTCTTCCTACACATGATACAATCGAGTTAAGTAATATAGGGTTTTAATTGTTCTACGTGAGAGCCGCGTCAATAGCTTGCTTAGAGTGTGTCCATTGGCCGTCTCTCTTCCCCGACAAGGGTGGGAGCTGTAGACCCCTCAAGGGTAAACCAGCTAAACCACTCTGCATCACTCATTCTCTTTAACGAGGCTCCTCCATTCAGACCCCATTTTCTCGTACACAATTCATTTTATTAACCGGCTGCAGCTGCAATTAGGAGTGGGAGAATCCAGGCATGTGGTTGGGTTCGAGATGTGTCTTGTGTGATTTTTCACATACTTTAGGTTTGGCAAAAGCCAAGACACATTTTGTCAAGTTCTTTTTCTCCTTCGTTTTTAAACCCGTGTGCATTCAAGAGAAATGTGGTCCATCTGATTCTTATTCGTTTTCGCTTAACTCAACAAAAAGTTGTCTCAGAAGAGCTAGAAAATGTCCAAGCAGCAAACCCAGCCGCTTTCATGGAAGTCTTATTAGAATCCCTTTCTCTCAACTCCCCCAACCGCTTGACATTCTCCAAACGGGCCAAGCATTTTCATTTCTTTGTGTCATTGCGCCTGCTCCCTAAACTGGAATGCCCTTCCCTCTTGCCCCCTTCTCTGCCTTTTGACGCTACTCCTCTGAGCCCAGTGCAACCTCTTTCTCCTCTGTGAAACCTTTCTCCCTTGCCTAACTTGCAAATAATACGTGGTCCTCTGAGCTCCCGCTATGCTGGAATCCCGAACCAGTCCTTTATTTATCCTGCTTTGTGTTACCGTCTGTTGTTAAACCAGGTCAGCCAAGCCCTCACTGATGTCTGCTTCAGTGTAAAGCCCTTGACCTTAATTAAAAGCCTTCACAAGAGATGGCAGACAAAAATTGGCATTTATGGCTAAAGCTGTTGCCAAAGTTCTTGTGTCTGACATTGTCCCCATGTGGGCTTCCAGGTGAGAAGTGAACTTGAAGCTTGGAGACCCGAAAACACAACAGGCTTCTTCCTCCGTGATAATGAGAGCTATGGAGCTCAGCTTGTTCCCTTTTTGCCTTGGCTATCAGGAAGCTGAGAAGCAGATCTGATGTCCAGTCATAGCCGCTGCATTGCATGCTAGCTTCCTTCTTCTTTCAGGGACCTGGTTTCCTATTTCTGTATTAACATTATAAAGGAAAAGAAAGCACATCATTTACTGTGAGTTACTTCAAAGTCTTTGCAGAGTGGAAGAGAAATGTAAAAAATAAACACAACGAAAAGCTATTCATGATGGTTTCATCCATAGAACAGAACTAGTATTTAGGAACAACGAGAAAAGGTTTTGCTTTCAACCTTAGATTTTTTTCATAAATTATTTGATTCTTTTACCATGTGCATGTTTTAGTTGATACAAATGTAATTTTTTAAACTTAAAAATTAATTAAATTTAATTGTTAAAAACATAATCGTTTCAATTCTAACCCGCCCCCGCCAAGAAAATAGCCTACATCATTTACATTCTTCTCTGAATCTCCCTTTATTTAGCAGGGCACTTTGTGCAGAACTGACAGGACCAAATGTCTGTTGAGCAGATGAGGAACAAAGTTCACCCAAGTGAATTTAGAAGCCAAAGAGAGAGCCCCCAAGGCTCTGGATCTCCAGACAGTCCTGAATACAAAGCTTGGCTCCGGCTGGCCACAGAGCCCTGAGGCCAGCCATTTACTCACATCCATCTCAACCCCAGTTTCCCCATCTATAAAATGAAGCTTTAACTTACTACTGTTTCAGGGTTGTTTTGAGGATTGGTTCAAAGAGAAGATGCTTAATTAGGGCAAATTCCCTACTTATGAGTTTTATTTACTTACTTATTTATTTGACTTATGAGTATCCATGGGCAGAAAATACATTCTATATGTTTAAACAGGCAACTGACTGCCAAAAGCATCATCTCTGGGGAGCACAGGAGGGGATACGTGGGTGGACTGTGTCACTGGATGAACAGGGCACACTCTTCAAAACTAGATCGATGGGAGAAAATGAAATTTTCCAAGAGAGAGAATCCAAGCCCAAAAGCGGAAGGATGAAATGGCCTTGAGCTGTTAGTCATAGAAATCAGTTTCGATAGAAAAGATTCTGCTCAGTTGCTGAATGTAACATGAGTGATGGGAGAAATAAGTAAGCTTCAGTTTTTAACATCTAAATTGTCCTAGAGTTATGGCAGGACGGTTTTTTTGTGAAAATGGAGTATAAATACCACTCCCAGGGCTCAAGAAGACTTTTTTTTTTTCCTTAAGATTTTATTTATTTATTTGACAGACGGAGATCACAAGTAGGCAGAGAAGCAAGCAGAGAGAGAGGAGGAAGCAGGCTTCTCGCTGAGCAGAGAGCCTGACTCGGGGCTCGATCCCAGAACCCTAGGATCATGACCTGAGCTGAAGGCAGAGGCTTTAACCCACTGAGCCACCCAGGCACCCCTCAAGAAGACTTTTAATGGCACATGAAAAACACTGATTATTTTCATTGTTGTGCATTTATGGTAAGATATGTTATAAAACATTAAGCTAGTACATCCACATTGTGATACTATACTTATTATTATTATGTTTTTAAAGTTTTTAAAATCAGTGGGTTTAAAGAAAATATTAATCATATTATGACTGGGAGAATAAATTTAGGACAAAAAATTTAACATAGCTCTAGGATCACTGAAAGTATATAAACTATAACTTCAACATGTGGGTCTTGAGTAGCATCTGATTTAAGGGAAATCATGACACTGGGCCCCTCAATTTTTCCCCCCAAATGACTTTTCCAGAGATCACCAATCCCACCTATTCATTCTACATTGGCCTGCCCTGGATTTCACACCATTCCATCTACACTCTACGCTGCCCCACCACCATGCTTGTGCCACCTGAACCCCACTAGGAGATGTGGGGCACCCTCCTTGCCCAAGCAGAATCAATCCCTCTTCTGGGCTCCCAGGCAACCTTTTGCGTCCTGCTTGCTATTACGACACTTCACACCTTGTACGACAATTTCCTTAAGAGGGTTGTCTCCTAGGCGATGTCCTGCTCATCTCTGTGCCCTAAGTCCCCCACCTGGGGCATTAAATAACTTGAAAAATGAAATAATCTAAAAATGCCATTGAGGTCATGCTAGCTCTATAAATTTAAGGCTGAGATACTTGGTCTTAACCATTTATCGGGGATCATACCTCACAAAGAGAACGTGACTTTCATCTACACTCCTTGGGACACCCCAACCAGACCAGCTGCCCCTCTTATAAGCTTTCCTACACTGTGCATCCTCTTTCATAGCTGTTTGCTATTACCTTTGTGACTATGTGATGAATGTATTTCTCCTGCCAATAGACGGTGAGTTCACTCGGAGATAGGGTCACATCTATCTTGGTTCACCATCAAAGTTCCCAGTGTCCAGCACTGAGCCAGACCCATAGCTGGTGCTCCCTAAAAATCAGCTGTATGAAGGAGTGAATGAATTTTTCTCCCTACACACACACACACACACACACACACACACAGAGTTGGTCTTCTAGCACTTACATTGTTGTAGAGATCATTGAGTGGGCAGATGGTTGACACAGAGACCAGTGTAAACTCTCCTGTTTGTTTTTCAGGCAGATTACAGCGGAAACATGATGCTTGCCAGCGAGAAGGGGGAGAAATTCAAAATGGTAAATGGAGCAGTCTCTGCACAGGGCTCTGTGAGGGCTTGACAAACAACACAGAGCCAAAATAAATTTTTGAAAAGTATCCTCCAGTAGAAGAGTATTGACCGTGTGCTTTCAAGAATTTCCCCAGCCATCAAGAAGAAAAACTTTAAGGTCTGAAACTTCGGGAGGACGAAGGCAACCAGGGAATCCAGTCCACATGCCCACAGCTTCGCGGAGCTGGGCAAACAGTGGGATCACAGAAAGAAAGGAGAAGAAAAGTACCCGTGTTCTATGAAAATGAAGGCAGAGCCGCTCTAAGAACTGCTTTGGTCCTGGCAGACCGCACATGTTTTAAAGGATCAAAGTTCCTGCGGGGAGAGTGAGGACGAAATGTCTGGGTCCTGATAATTGGCAGTGTCCTTTTTTTCACTTCTTAACCGTGTAAATATAGGTAAGGCTGAGGCCATCTGAAGTCAAGAGCAGGGCCAACCCTCCAGGTTAATCCTGATGCTTTTTTTTTTTTTTTAAGATTTTTTATTTATTTATTTGTCAGAGAGAGAGAGAGAGAGAGCACAGGCAGACAGAGTGGCAGGCAGAGGCAGAGGGAGAAGCAGGCTCCCTGCCGAGCAAGGAGCCCGATGTGGGACTCGATCCCAGGACGCTGGGATCATGACCTGAGCCAAAGGCAGCCGCTTAACCAACTGAGCCACCTAGGTGTCCCAATCCTGATGCTTTTGAACCACAGGGGACGTGCTCCTTCCCACCGTGGGGTTACAGTGGAAGAGCCAAGGTGCAGGTGAGTGAATGACTGACCCAAGGTCACGTGTGCTGTCGCCGAGCCCAGACCGGAGGCCAAGCCTTCTCCCACATGGTCCCGGCTTGTGTCCCTGCGCACCCTGCTCTGTGACTACATGAGATGGAACATCAAGCCACCACCCCTCCTCAGCTGGAATGGGGACAAAGCTGACTGGCTTGGTTTCCGGGTCAGCCGTTTTAGCACTAAGTTTTAGCTCATCTATGGTCTATTCTCTCTCCACGGGTTGAGGCATCTACAAATGGTGCCAATTTGGAAAACAAGCCGGGAGTCTCTTGGTACCACCTTTTCTTAACTGTCCACTGGTTTCAGGCCACCTGAACGGGTCCTGTCCCAGGGGTCTTGAATACCAGACCAGAGTGCTTTGGCTGGTCCTGGAGCTCTTTGATGGCAGGAACCACTTTTTATTTCTCTGTGGAGCCTCAGTGCCAAGGCTACCGTCTGGCTTACAAAGTGGGAGGCTGTCTGAAAAAAAAAAAGGAAAAATGTGCAGAGTCTGAAATCGAAGCCAGAAGGAACCGTGGTGGAACTCTCGGCTAAAAGCCAGCGAAGGGGCCTAACCTGGCGGGCCTCAATATCCTCCCCCGACAAAAGAACATAGATACCAATGGCCTCCCAGGTCAATCACAGCCCTCCATCCAAGTGGAGGCAAGGAAAGGATGAAGTCAGTCAAATGGTACGTTGGTTCTTTTCTGGGAGACAAGGGAGAAATAAAGAAGGGGAACAACAAATGCAACTGCCCAGCCTCTTGAGTGGTCAGACTTTCCTCTGCTGTTTATTGTCAGAGCTTCGAGCCCTGTGTGAGAGCCCAGCCTCATCCCTGACTTCTGCTTCATCTCCCAGTGAAGTCATAAAGATGGGCTTACTCTCTGTCTATTGACACAGAGAGCCTGTGAGTCACAAATTCAACAGGATGACTTTGCTGTAGTGTGATTGACTGGAAAATGTTCCCTCATCTGAACTTTTTTTTTTTTTTTTCAAGCAAATGGATAGGCTTGTTTTTGCTAACATGGAGCGCGGGCCCTTTATTTATTTGACATTGGTCTCTGTGACATTCCAGCCGGCTCAGGGAGGGCTCACACGCTCCTGATTTGTGTTGTGAAGTGACATACATTTTCCTCCCTCCCTCTCCTTCTCCTTTCCTGCTGACTATTCTATCTAAAACAAACAGCCCCAGCACGATAGTCAGATTGCACTTGAATTTGGTGTTTACTTGACATTTCCACACCGGCCGTGCCGGACTGTTCCGTCATTCCAGCACACGGGCTCGGCCAGCAGGCACTGTGCTGGACTTGAGCTCAGCCCTGGGCGACAACAGGATCCTGAAACAGCAAGATGCTGCCTTAAGAGGCGCTGATGCTGCCCATCTTTATTCTTAGCCTGAACGAGCACTTGCTGCAGTGAGGAAGAATCAGAGGCTCTCCAAGCTTCCCGGGAAACATCCCCCTTCCCCACACAGGGCCAACTGGCCTTGCTGATAACACTTTTCCTCCTTTAAATCTGACTCCCGTGCTGCCACAGTATTCAGTCTGTAACGAATCTCATCTAGTTCCAGAGCTAAATCTCCTGGGACTGGGCGCAGATGACTAATTTGATTAGCTGAATCTCCAGTTCCTCCATTTCCTCCTGTGTACTGGAGCTAATAACACCGACCGCATGGCACGATTGTGGCTATGACCTCTGCAAAGTACCTGGGGGCAGGTGGAGGCTCTTCGAAGATGCCCTGAAAATGCTATTTCTCATCCCTCTCCCGAGGTGCTTGCTTCTGGCTTCAGAAGGGAAGGGGCTGCGGGAAGGGCAAGTTATGGGGTTCCTCCAACCAAGCAATCCGATGCAGGGAACACTTGGACTTGGCTGGGAGTTGGGACAAGGGTGTTGTGGTCACAGCTCTGCCAGCATGTCACTCGCTAGCCTCTGGTTCCATCTGTGCACAGTGGAAGCCTCCAACGACATTTTAACCCTGGACAATTTGCCCAACTTCAGAGTCTGAAGGAAGCAACATACTGCCAAAAGAGGCTGACCAGCCCCAAAGCTGATACACGTCAGCACCAGTGTTTAAAAGGAGTAGCAAAGGGCGCCTGGGTGGCTCAGTTGGTTAAGCCACTGCCTTCAGCTCAGGTCGTGATCCCGAATTCCTGGATGGAGTCCTGTATCAGGCTCCCAGCTCAGCAGGGAGTCTGCTTCTCCCTCTGTCTCCCCTCTCATGCTCTCTCTCACTCTCTTTCTGTCTCAAATAAATAAATAAATAAATCTTTTTTTAAAAAAGTATAAGGTATATTTATACATTGACATGAATAGATATCTATGGTATATTGCTAAGTGAAAATCAAAGCAAATTTACAAAGCTGTGTGCAGATGATAACCCATGTTGGAAAAATAAATTTCAGTATTTTTATATAGGCATAAAAATTCTGAAAATGTATATGCCAAACTGTTAATCACAGCCTAAGCTGGATTGGTAGGATGTGGATTTTTTTTTTTACTTGAAATATACATTTATTGATTTTTTTAAATAGCAAGCATTAATTTTTGAAATCAGAAACAAAATCTAACTTAAAAAAGTAAAATAATAAGAGGCACCTGGCTTGCTCAGTCAGTGGAGCACGCAACTCCTGATCTTGGGGTCATGAGTTCCAGCCCCAAATAGGGCCTAGAGCTTCCTTAAAAAAAAAATAAAAATAAATAAAAGTAAAATAATAAAAGGAGTAAGGGATTTTTGGTTTAACTATGGTGTATTAAACGTGTTTTCCAATGCTCCCTCCGAAACCCCATTTAAGATACAATAAAATAACTGAAAAGGTAAAATCAACCAGGACAGAGGGTGGGTACTGGGAAGCAAATGGACAAATGACCACAAATATAGATCACAGAAAGTAGAAAATAAAGTAGACTGATTTCAGGGTATAGGACCATTGGAAGGCTCAGGAAGGAGAGACCCCAAGTTACTCAGAAAGTAAAGGGCATATGGGAATGAAAACAGAACTATTGCTTCAGGGAAAAAAAAAAAAGAATTATTGTTTGAAAATCTATATAAGCAGCAGTTGGAGTATCTATCCACCCCTGCCTCCCAGCCACCCACCCACCCATCCATTTATTCTAACAGGCCCTAAGATTCTTCCCTAACCCCGTGCTGCTGGTTAACTGCTTTTCCCCCAACGTGGGCAGAAGATTAGAGCTTTAGCCTCTGGAGAACGTGATGTAAGAATGGTGGATCCAGGGAAGCCCCACACAGCTGAGGACAGGAACAGATAAGGATGACTAAGGGGCAGGTGCCATAGGCCTCCCTCCCCGTGTGGGCTCTGGGAACACTGTTGCACTTCCTTAGCTGCATGACCCTGGGCTAGTCACTTAACCACTCTATACTGCACTAAAATTGCAAAATAGGGTTCACTTATTAAACAAATATATATGGAGCACCTCTGATGCGTTTTAGAACTGTACTGTGCACTGAAATTAGAGTAAGTCAGGGTGGGTCCTCACCCCATACTAGAGCACTCAAACTAGAGCACCAAGGCATCAGCAACCTCACAGGGGTGAAGTGAAGGGGACAGAACTTACTGTATACTGGGGCCTCGGCGCAGTACTGGCTACGGGGTCTCACAGCCGTGATGTTAATTATTAATTTGAAAATCGCTACTCCCTCTGAATCCTGGAGGGAGAACACGGAAGATCCTTCTAGTACTCTTCCCAAGAAAGACCAGGTTAGAATTTTGCCAATATTATCAGCCAGTACATAATTCTTCAATTATGAACTTGACCTTGGAACTCTCCTCTGGCCAGCTGAGCTCTTGCATGGCCTATGAAGAGTCAACCGTCATGGTCTTCCTAGATTTGATGCAAAGAAGACCTCTGTAAGTTGTGACATGAACCCACGCAGATACATGACCCGACTTAATGACGGCATCTTTGTGATACTCCTTCGTTGTTGCATCCGCAGTGATGCTGGGATATTTGGGGGGGGGGGGGGGGGGAATAAGATTCTGTGAAAAAGCATTTTTGTCTTTTTTTTTTTTT
>PISX010008340.1:0-30820 GCA_004024625.1 Mellivora capensis | reverse complement strand
CCAAGGTCATGCAACCAGTAAGAGGCGGTAAGAGGCCTGGAATTCAAATTCTTGAGTGACAGCCCCAACCAACTCCCCCAGAGTAGCTGCGCTCATTACTTTCAATTCGAGCCCTTCCTCCCTCTCCCATAACCCCGTGAATTCTGCCAAGACACCCGGCTACACTGGGTCATAGAAAGAAGGCACAGAGAATTCAACTCAGATACAGGTGGACACTGTAATCTGCATCCAGATAGCCCAAAGATACTGGCCAGTCCTTTAAAAGAATTCTGCCCAAGGAGTTGCTATTTGAATGGAAAACTGAGTTTGCTGAATGAAAGAGAACATTGAAATTCAACAGTTCAGTGTTTCCCATAAACACTTGGCTCTGAGACCTTTGTTGGGTAAATGTGGCAACCAGAAAAATTCATCAGTTAACTGACAACATAGACTGAATGCAGTCTGAATAGATTACCTTCTTGAATCTCTATTAAAATGCTGGGAATTCCTCTCAGGTTAGGTAACTATTGTAGGGTTTTCTCTTTCAAAAAGCTTCTGGTCATTCCTTGATATAAGCATGTGTCTAGATTTGAGCTATTGACTTTGAAAAATGCATCAAGCACAATGAGATATTTAGTGCTGCCAGAAATTAATTTTGGCCTTTTTTTTAAAAAATACATTGGCATTGGCCATCCTCCTAGCACTATCCCCACCAGCCAGGCAGTACGTTAAAATTGATTAACAAACACAATGTTTGTGAAAGAGTCAACCGCAGGGTAATCAAATGCATTGTGTGTGTGTGTGTGTGTTGTTGTTTTTTTTTAATCATTTCCTTGGCTCAAAGTACATAATGTCAAATTGGCAAAAATAACCTATCCTCTTGTCCGGCCCACAAACTGAGAAGAAAATTAAACACAGAATTGTTTGTTTCTTGTTTGCATTTCTCAGGGTGTGAAGCATTCATTTTTGAATGCTCAAAATCCCTACACTTTCCATAATGCAAAAATTTTACTTCCATTCTAATTTAAACCAGGGAACCATGTTTTTTGCAGAGAAATAACGCTGTCCTACGCTAAGAATCTTAAGTACTAAGGTCTTTAAATTAAGAAAATATAACCTGAGAATATGCCTTAGTTCTCTCAATGCCAATTCTCTCCAGGAAAGAGTTTAACAAGCCAGGGAAATTTGGTGAACCAAGTCAAGGAGAATATTCCAGCAATAGGTTTTTTTTCTCCTGCTGATTTGCCTTGTTTTCTAGTTCTTTTACTTTTAGGTGCTATTTGTATTTTCAAATACGTGTACGATCAGAAGATTTTTCCGGTGGCCTTAAAAACAATCACGGCTGACGAAGAATGTAAGTGTTAGACCCTAATTTTTTGTTAGGGCTAGAGAAATATTACCACTATTTGTCTTGCTCTTAAAAGATATTACTCTGAACTAAACAGAAACAACCTAAAAAGAGGGTTTGTTTTTGTATCTTCTTAACATCTCAGAACAAGATGAGGCCACTGAAAACCTGTATTTAGCCCACTGCTGCCAGCTCAAACAGCTTTAAGATAATCCCATTAACTTTAGAATTTTTTTTAAAGCTTTTATTTATTTATTTATTTTTTAAAAAGATTTTATTTATTTATTTCACAGACAGAGATCACAAGGAGGCAGAGAGGCAAACAGAGAGAGAGGAAGGGAGCCTGCTTCCCTTCCCAAGCAGAGCCCCCGATGTGGGGCTCGATCCCAGGACCCTGGGATCAAGACGTGAGCTGAAGGCAGAGGCTTAATCCACTGAGCCACCCAGGCGCCCCTAGAATTTCTTTTTGAATAGTTAGAGAGAGTAGAGCTTACAATTTGGGGGCTAAAAATGTAACTTAAGTGATCAAAACGAAAGGTTCACGAGAGAGATTTTAAATTTCTGAGAATTTTCAAATGTCTGTGACTCATTTTCTGCTCTAAAAACTTCAATACCCAATGTTTGGGTTTTGAAAGGCAATGGACTTGGCTACAGAAAAGAGTTGACTCTTTCTCCATTTGGTTTTGGTTTGGCTTTTGGTTATTTTTGTTTGTGTTTTCTAGTTTGTTTTATTACAATGCCTTGGCCAGGGTTGTTCTCTCCCTGCTTGTCTGTTTTGTGAGGGCAGAGTTATTATGAAGGACTTTATTTTCTGTCTCCTTCATAGCACTTTTCAAAGGAAGAAAAGAAGCGGGTGGAGGGAAGAGAGGGATTGGAAAACAGCAAACCAAGCCAGTGAACCCTGCACCAGAGAGAAACGTTACTGACAAGATAGGAAAGAGCAGGGTTTCCAGATGAATCACTTCATACCAAGGCAGCTTTGCTCCTTTCATTCTGGAATGTGTCCTCACTGGGCATTTGTCCTAAAGATGCCATGGTGGAAAAGGAGCCATGAACAAGCCACCAGACCACGGGACTCCACTAGGGAAATGGCAGAGCAGCTTTATTGGACGAGGACTCACCTAGATGGGGGCTGACGGACCAAGGGACAATTAGAAGGGGCTCCACAATTTGAGGATGAGGAAGGCCCCCGGGGGAGAAGAGGCATTGAGATAGAAAAAGAGCCAATGGAGGAAAACATATCGTTTGTTCAGACTTGAGAGAACATCCAGTTAAAGTTTAGGGAGGGTGGGGTCAGTCTCGAGAGATGAGTCTGCAAAGTTTGTTGAGGGCGCTAGTATGAAGAGTGTGGTACAGGCTAAGAAGGGATTTGTGATAAAAATGGATTAGATCTAGCAGGGAAGTTCCAGTGGGATTATGGGGGAAGCAGTGGAGAAAAAGGAGGAGGACAACAGTTTGGGGAAGCCACAGTGATAATTAAAAGCCGTAAATGAGGAGAGCTTGAACCAAGGTGCCCAATGTTGTCAAAGGTAGCAGAGTCATTTAGGAATGGAAATGGTTGAGCTCTGGGGATGCCTAAATGTCCAGGCCAAAGGAAATGAGGGAGGAGTTGAGGAGAATCTAGGTTTCTAGTTTGGGAAGCTGGGAAAGGGTGATCAAACAATGGCAGGGGAGGGGGGGGGCTGAATTAGGATAAGATTTTGGGTGGATTGAAGCTCTTGACAAAAAAGGATACATGACTTCCAAGGGAGAGCTGAAAGGCCAGCTTCCTGCTCAAGTATATTATTCATTCATTCAACAAACACAGAGCATAACTATGTGCCAGGTAGGCACTATACTAGGACGTGGGGATATGGCAGTGAACAAGACAATAGCTCCTGCCCTTAGGAAGCCTATGGTGCCCTGGAGAATTCTGGTGACAGGAATACCCACCATGCACCGAGCACCAGGGCCTATGTTAAATACTTTACCTGGATAATTCCACTTATAATCCTTATCACTTTAAGAAGTAGGTACTGTAACTATCCCTATTTTACAGAAGAAACAGGAGAGGTCAAATAACCTGAAAAGCTAAAAGCAACACAGCTGGAACACAAACCCAGGCAACTCTGTGCTAAAGCCCACTTTCTTAACATCTCCCATAGAACCCAGGTGCAGAGAGAGGCTGGACTTTCCAAGGAATGAAAGTGGGGGCTGAGAAAAGCTTTGCCACCTTCTGAAAAAAAAAAAAAAAAAGAAGAAGAAGAAGAAACAACAATAATAATAAACCAGCCATTCCTGAGTCCTGCGTCAGGTCTCCAAATACCCCAGGCCAGGGTGCAACCAGGCTCCCTGGGGAGCTCTATTTGCCCAAATCTGGCGCTCAGTCCTGGGTGCAGGGGTCCTTCGCTGGAAGCATGTTGAGCCCCTTCAACCTCTCCCACCCCTCCAAGTCTCCATGCCAATCCCCTAACACTGACAGCTTCCAACACTTCTGCCAACTAATGCAGTCTGTGCTTGGAAAAAAAAAATCTGTTTTATAACTCCATGGACATTAATAATTAACATCCATACCACAAAACTTGTAATATCAGTTTGCTGAAATAGTCACCAGTAAGTATGTAATTCTTCTTTAAAGGGTGTCTTCTATTATTATTATTTTAGAGGGCAATTTAGTCATCAAAGGTTCACTCAGCCTCATGTTTATAAATTATACAGGGCAGGGATTTAACTCTTCTGGACTTACCTGTTCTGAAAAGAGGGAGCCCTGTTGTCACACCAGGCACCTGCCTTGAAAAGGAGATGATTTGTGAACTTGAAGTTCCTTACCACTTCTAGAAATCCAGGGTAAATATAGAGATTTCATGTTATGATGCAATCAGAGGAATAACCAGATAGTTGCCTGCCACAAAGAGACATTGGCTTTAGTCCTCCTGAAGGCTGTTTGGAAACTACAAGTTCATCTTTTTAATCTTGTCTTTTTTTTTTTTTTAAGGTTTTATTTATTACTTCACAGAGAGAGACACAGTGAGAGAGGGAGCACAAGCAGAAGGAGTGGGAGAGGGAGAAGCAGGCTTCCCGCTGAGCAGGGCGCCCAAAGCTGGGCTTGATCCCAGCACTCTGGGATCACTACCAGAGCTGAAGGCAGTTGCTTAACAACTGAGCCAGCCAGGCGCCCCCAGAATTGTCTTGATTGTATGACATGAGAATAGTATCTTTCCGATTCATCTGTGTAATAGTTTTTTTTTTTTTTTTAAGATTTTATTCATTTATTTGACAGAGATCACAAGCAGGCAGAGAGGCAGGCCGAGGGAGAAGGGGAAGCAGGCTCCCAGCTGAGCAGAGAGCCCAGAGAACCCCATGCCTGGCTCCATCCCAGGATCCTGGGATCATGACCTGAGCTGAAGGCAGAGGCTTTAACCCACTGAGCCACCCAGGAACCCTTGTAATACTGTTTTTTCATTGTGGTGGTTACTTTTGTTGAAAGGAAAGGGTTACTGCTTTAGATAAATAAGAGCAAAACAGCAAAAAAAAAAAAAAAAAAAAAAAAAAAAAAAAAAAAAAAAAAAAAAAAAAAAAAGGCAGTGGCTACAAACTCCAAGCCCTGATTTACTTTGTTTACATGCCTAGGGAAATGGCTACCAATCAAGTTCATTGGGGTTTAGGAACCTAGGCCTTGATGTAAAAGTGTATAACGTTTTCATGCAATCCTCAAGTTCTGGCATCCCAAGAAATTTTTGCCATCACAATTAAAGGAGTGGGGGGAGGGGTAGCAGGTGTTTTCCCTTCTTGCCTTCTCCGTTTGAAAAGGGCAATGTTTTCAGAGTTAAAGTAACTGGGCTGCTCCTATGGAGTGAGGCCGAACCCTCCAGGCGGAGGGAGGGTCGGGTTTTCCCTGCTAAAGCAGCGGCCCTCCCACCCCCACCCTACCCCGGCTGCAGGCCCTGGCCAAAGGATGGAAGTCATATTCAAAGGCGTCCAACTCTCTGGACCTAGAGGGATTCCTGCCATTGGCAGAGGGGGCACAGTGGATTCATTCGGGATGAGATGCATTCCAAGAATGCTGCTGTGGTCGGCAAGAAGTGGAAAACTAGGGGCTAACAAATACTCTGAGGAAACCTAATAGGTACCAGAATCGCAGAACTCAAATAACAGGTGACAGGGACTTAAAGTAGGAGGCAACAACTAGAGAGGTCTGTGAGAGTGAGCGAACACTCCGCCCCGAGTTGGGGCTTCGACCCTTTTTCTCCTCCCCTTGTCTTTCCTGGGATCGACAGCGTTTACCGGTGAGGAGGCTCCGTGGAGAGGGCGGGTGGAGCCCGGCTCTGTGCGCCTCAACCCAAACCAAACACTTCGCAAGCCTACGTTTAGCAGGCAATACCGAACACCACACTCACGTTCGGGGGGGGGGGGGGGAGTCAGTTTGCAGAGATGAGGGCGAAAACATTTCCCGGCTGGAAAAGTACTGATCACAAACTAAGGGGACTGTGGGGGTGGGGAGGCAAAGTTATAAGGCTGAAATAACGATCACCGTTTCCTCTTCTCTTCCCGGTGGGCAGGAACGGCTACCGCGAGCTCGTTGTGCCCTTTTCGGGAACCGGGGTCCCCCTGCACCGCTCCACTTCCTGGCACGTGGCCACTTTCCAGCAAAGTGCCTCTCGGTGGGCTTGACCGCTCGGAACCTGATCCAAGGGAGAGAGCTCCCCGTCCGACCTTTACCTCGCCGTTTCACCTCTTTATGACTCAGTTTGCCCATCCATAAAGTGGAAAGGAGGGTGCGGGCTTGCGCCCTTGAGATCTCGGGTTGAAAGGTGTCTGCGCCTCACGGCCCCTATGCCTTCTCCACCCCACAATCAGTCTTAAACCCTTTCACTCCCTTTCTGGTTCCCCGAAATATCAAGACCCAACTCCGCTTCCCGCTCCAACCTCTTTCTACACTTTCAGGCCTTTTCTGGCTCCCAGTTCCGTCACAGTGCTGGGCACCCACCTTTCCTTGCCTCCCACACCCATCCCACCCGGCCGGAGAACCCACGAAAAACCCCGCGAAGCCAAGCCAAGAGCCCGCACTGGCACTCCGAGACAGCGCCGGGCTGCTGCGTGCGCAGGGGAGGGACGGAAAGCTGAATGAGTCACGCGGATAATCGCGCTTTTCTCTAGCGCGCAGAGTGCGCCGCAAGCACGGACCCGAGCGGGGGTGGGGGAGCGGAACCAACCCCTCAACCCCTACCAGACTCCTCCGCCACGGGCTTCGAACCCCCGGAGCGGACCACCGCGACGCAGACTGCCCCGATCGCACAGCGACTGGACGTGCGCCCAGTACGCACCGCCCCGCACCCGGACAGCCGCCACCGCCGCCGGGGCCGCCACCGCCGGCGTCAGCGCGGCTCCTGCTCGCCAGCTGCCGGGCTGGCGTCACGGCTCGGCCCGGCCCCGCCCGCGCCCCTCCCTCCCCCCCGCCCCCACGTGCGCCGAGTTTGTTTATTTAGCTGCCATGGCAACGCGCGGGGGGGCCGTAGGAGGGAGGGGAGAAGAAAGGGAGGGGGCGGGGCCTGGCGGCTGGCCGCGGCGTACAGCGGGTAGGAGGCGGGGGTAGGGCGGGAGCCGAGAAGTTAAGTAAGGAGCGCGCGGCGGCCGCCGGCAGTTCCCCGGTCCGAGACAGCGAGCGCGGCTGCGGGCGCGCGGGGAGCTGAGGCGGTGGCGGGCGGCGGCGGCTCCGGGAGCCGCCAAGTGCCCCTCCCCGCCCCTCCGGCCCCCCACCCACCCACCCGCCCGCGGCCAGCGCCCATGGCCGCGCGCGCCCCGCGCAGCCCCCCGGACTCCGCACCCCGCGCCGCCGCCCAGTCTGCAGATCCGCGCCGCTGCGGCCAGTCTCACCTGGCGGCGCCGCCCGCCCGCCAACTCGGCCACAGCCCCAGCGCCCACGGCGACAGCCGCGGCGACCGCGACAGTGGTGGAGGACGCTGCTGAGTCGAAGAGAGCGCAGCTCGGCCACCGGACCTACTTACCGCCTTGCGCCTTCCTGATCGTCTTTTTTTTTAACGAGTTTACAACTTTAAAGAACTTTCGTATACAAAGGAACTTTTCTTAAAAAGGCATCTCCCGTTTATATTTAATCCAAAGAAGGATTTCGGGCAATTTTGGGTTTTTGGTTTTGGCTTCGTTTCTAAGTCTTTTTTTTTTTTTCCTCCTAACTTTGGGGTTTGGGTACCCCCACTGCTTTGAACTCCCGAGGACCTTCTGGGCCCCCACATTAATGAGGTAGGTGCAGCGTGGGGCGCGGGGGGGTGGTGAAGGCCGGTGGGACGCGCCCGAGCGGCGGTCAAGAGTGGCCCCCTGACTCCTGCCTCTGCCCCGCCCGACCCGCAGGCAGCCACCTGGCGAGTCTGACATGGCTGTCAGCGACGCACTGCTCCCGTCCTTCTCTACGTTCGCGTCCGGCCCCGCGGGAAGGGAGAAGACACTGCGTCCAGCAGGTGCCCCGAATAACGTGAGTACTGTCCGGAGAGGCGGGCAGCGTCCAGTGGCCTTATGTGGGTGGGGTAGGGACGGGTGGAGCCCAGGGGTCCTCGAGAACCACCCGCGGGGGTAAGGAGTGGCCACCGCACCGGTCCCGCAGTCAGTCGTCTTAGATGGTTTCCATACGGTTGGCTCGGTTGTACATGCGTGTGGTCCGCACACGTCTCGAAACTTGCAGGCTGGAGGGCTGGCGCGGGGGCCACCGGGCGGGAGGTGGATGGGTCCCTGGACACGATCTGGGCCCGAGTGAGCTTGGCGCGTAGGCGTACCCGTGACGAGGGCGCATAGGAGATCCTCCGTGTCCCAATTCCAGGGGGGTGGCTGGAGCGTCCCCGGGATCTGGCTGGGGAAGCACCGGAGCTGCCCAGCCGCGGCCCTTGCTCTCACGCAATCCGGGAGACATAGTATTCTCCAAACGCACGCACCGCCTCTCCTCCGGCGCTGGGGTGGGTCGAGGTCGCGGCACTGGCACCTGGAGTCTGCCGGCGCTTCGTGTCTTTCTTGTCCCGGTGCCTGGGCGGTATAGGCGCGGGCAGGGTCGCCAGTATGCGGTATGGCAGCAGGGGACCAGTACCGACGGTTTCTCTCCCCCGTCCTATACCCCCAGCGCTGGCGGGAGGAGCTCTCCCACATGAAGCGACTTCCCCCGGTGCTTCCCGGCCGCCCCTACGACCTGGCGGCGGCGACCGTGGCCACCGATCTGGAAAGCGGCGGAGTTGGCACGGCGTGTGGCGGCACCAATCCTGCTCTCCTACCCCGGAGGGAGACGGAGGAGTTCAACGATCTCTTGGACCTGGACTTTATCCTCTCCAATTCGCTGTCCCATCCGGAGTCAGTGGCCGCCACCGTGTCCTCGTCGGCCTCAGCGTCGTCATCGTCCTCCCCATCGAGCAGCGGTCCTGCCAGCGCGCCCTCCACCTGCAGCTTCAGCTACCCGATCCGGCCCGGAGGGGACCCGGGCGTGGCGCCGGGCAGCACTGGCAGCGGCAGTCTCATCTATGGCCGGGAGTCTGTGCCTCCTCCCACGGCTCCCTTCAACCTGGCGGACATCAACGACGTGAGCCCCTCGGGCGGCTTCGTAGCTGAGCTCCTTCGGCCGGAATTGGACCCGGTGTACATCCCGCCACAGCAGCCGCAGCCGCCAGGTGGCGGGCTGATGGGCAAGTTTGTGTTGAAGGCGTCGCTGAGTGCTCCTAGCAGCGAGTACGGCAGCCCGTCGGTCATCAGTGTTAGCAAAGGCAGCCCGGATGGCAGCCACCCCGTCGTGGTGGCGCCCTACAGCGGCGGGCCTCCGCGCATGTGTCCCAAAATAAAGCAGGAGGCAGTCTCGTCGTGCACGGTCGGTCGGCCCCTAGAGGCCCACTTGGGCACTGGACCCCCTCTCAGCAATGGCCACCGACCACCAGCCCACGACTTCCCCTTGGGGCGGCAGCTACCCAACAGGACTACCCCGACCCTTGGTGCCGAGGAACTGCTGAGCAGCAGGGACTGTCATCCTGCCCTATCGCTCCCCCCGGGCTTTCATCCCCACCCGGGACCCAACTACCCACCCTTTTTGCCAGACCAGATGCAGCCCCAGGTCCCACCGCTCCATTACCAAGGTCAGTCTGGGGGATTCATAGCTGGGGCTGGGGAGCCCTGCCTGTGCCAGCCCTCCGGGAAGCAGGGGATGATGCTGACCCCACCTTCTTCACCCCTAGAGCTCATGCCTCCTGGTTCCTGCATGCCGGAGGAGCCGAAACCAAAGAGAGGGAGAAGATCGTGGCCCCGGAAAAGGACAGCCACTCACACATGTGATTACGCAGGCTGCGGTAAAACCTACACGAAGAGTTCTCATCTCAAGGCACACCTGCGAACCCACACAGGTAGGAGAACAGAAACTGCAGGAAGGGGGGGGGGTTGGTCTGCAGCCCCATTGGTTAACTTCTCAGGGCCTCCCTCCATCTCTTGGATCAGAGGCGAGAACAGCAAACCAAACCACCAAACTGGTGCCTCCTTTTTTGCCTAAGAGCCTTTTGCTTGATGGATGGTATCAGTGCTTGAATATGCAGTTTGTTAGGCTTCTGAAAGGCAGGGAGATTCCAGGCTGCTTGTGGGCCTCTCCTCATTTGAGCAAAACATTGGCCTTGTAATCAAGAAATTATTACACTTTGGGGGCGTCTGGCTGGCACAATTCTCTTGATCTCGAGGTTTTGGGTTCCTACCCCAAGCTGGGTGTAGAGATACTTAAAAATAAAATCTTACAAGAAATTACACGTTGCAGTGCAAAAGTACCTTAGGTCTTGTTACTAGTTACTAATTCTTGGGCAGTTTTCACTGGTTGTTCCCAATTTTCATACTGCTTTTTATTTTTAGTTGTAGCCTTGGTAAGTAGGTTTTACTTGAATTTCAAAAATTCAGCGGTTGTGATGGCTAAGACTGGTTTAAGATGGTCACTTGCAGAGAATTTTTCATGTCATTTAAGTATAGGTACATGAGGTCATTTCAGGGGTAGGACTGAGGAAAATAATAGGAATGCTGATGCAGAAAAAGTAGTTGCTGGTGGCGTTTTCCACCCAGTTGTAGTGGGATATAGGGTGGGAGTGAGTGGTTTGGGTGGGGGAGAGAGACTTACTGGCAGACAACTTCTATCTACCACGGTGATATTTGGGCTTAAGAGAATGAAAATGTTAGCAATATAGAAGTGTAGGTCTGTTCCCCTAACAAAAACAAACAAAAGTCCAAAGAATATTTAGGTTTAATACTTCAATTTATGATCTGAAATTGAATGTGGCCTTGAATTGGTCTAAAACCTTCTCTGGCATCTTTCAGAGTGGGATGCTTGCAGGGAGTTGGTTTGACATTCAGGCTTCAGTTTGGTCAGTTCTGCATTAGGTACGGATGGCTTCACCGGGTTTCTTTTCCTCTCCCAGGTGAGAAACCCTACCACTGTGACTGGGACGGCTGTGGGTGGAAATTTGCCCGCTCCGATGAACTGACCAGGCACTATCGCAAACACACTGGGCACCGCCCCTTCCAGTGCCAGAAGTGCGACCGGGCCTTCTCCAGGTCGGACCACCTCGCCTTACACATGAAGAGGCACTTTTAAATCCCCAAACAGTGGATGTGACCCACACTGCCAGAAGAGAGAATTCAGTATTTTTCTTTAATCTTCCACACTGTCTCCCCCCCACCCGGGGGGGTGGGGGGAAGAATCCCAGCTGGAAAGCACTACAATCATGGTCAAGTTCCCAACAAGCCAACTTGTGAATGGATAATCAGGAGACACAAGGAAACCAGAAGACAAATCAAAGAACAGATTATGGGGTCTGTGACTGGATCTTCTATCATTCCATTGCTAAAACCAACTTGAATATTCCTGGACTTACAAAAACACCAAGGGGGTGACTGGAAGGTGTGGATATCAGGGTATAAATTAGATCCATGAGTTGGGGGGGAGGGAAGACCAGAATTCCCTTGAATTGTGTTTGAAGCATAATAAGCATAAAGATCACCTTGTATTCTCTTTGCCTTCTAAAAAGCCATTATTATGATATTTAGAAGAAGAGGAAGAAATTCAGGTACAGAAAATGCGTTTTTAATAACCTAAACGATGGTGCTTGGTGAGTATTGGTTCTAAAGGTACCAAATGAGGAAGCCAAAGTTCTCAAACTGCTGCATACTTTGACAAGGAAAATCTATTTTTGTCTTCCGATCTACATTTATGACCTAAGTCAGGTAAATACACCTGGTTTACTTCTTTAACATTTTTATGCAGACAGTCTGTTAATGCACTGTGGTTTCAGATGTGCAATAATTTGTACAATGGTTTATTCCCAAGTATGCCTTAAGCAGAACAAATGTTTTTTTTCTATATAGTTCCTTGCCTTAATAAATATGTAATATAAATTTAAGCAAACTTCTATTTTGTATATTTGTAAACTACAAAGTAAAAAATGAACATTTTGTGGAGTTTGTATTTTGCATACTCAAGGTGAGAATTAAGTTTTAAATAAACCTATAATATTTTATCTGAATATTGCTTTCGTTCTGTTTCTCCTCTGGAAAAAGCATGTCCTAGAAATTTCAGTTTAAACACAGGCAGGCATGGGAAAGGCACACTGAAAGGCCAAACTTCATCTCAAGAGATGAAAGGTAAAGGAGGATGTTTTTAAGGCTAGTTTTACCGTGAGAACTATTGAAGTTGTGAGGCTGGAACCTACTGGAGGAGATCATAGAAGTAAACTTGACCTGGTTCCGGTTGCTCTTTGTGTAAAAAGTACATGAAAGCAATCTTCTTACCTGAGTATGAATTTCCAGGTAGAAACCACCCTGTCATTCTTCAATATGCTCAATTTTTAATAGGAAAGTATTCATAAAATACATTCCAGTTTCATATTTTAAAAGATCCTTATGGTTTCTCTTTATTTTTTAAAGATTTTATTTATTTATTTGTCAGAGAACGAGAGAGAGCGAGCACAGGCAGGCAGAGTGGCAGGCAGAGGCAGAGGGAGAAGCAGGCTCCCTGCCGAGCAAGGAGCCCGATGCGGGACTCGATCCCAGGACGCTGGGATCATGACCTGAGCCGAAGGCAGCCGCTTAACCAACTGAGCCACCCAGGCGTCCCTTATGGTTTCTCTTTAAATGAAAATATAAAAATCTTTTAGGGGCCCGGCCTTGCACTCAGAACAATTTGAGGAACAAAAGAAACTTCCCACTGCAGAGAACCCTAAGAACATAGTTCCACAGTGCCCTCCTGAGGATTAAAGGATTCATTTATGCTTCATGCGTGTTAGAGTAGTTACAGTCCTCAAGAGGTTAGAACCACATTTTCTGGCAGAATGTTTTAAAATTTCATCTGTCCTCTCGGCAAACTCGGCGGACTGAAATGCATTAATTAGAAAGTACTCGGGCACAAACTTATGGATGGCGTAAAGTTTAAGTACATCTTTAAGTGGTGTTTTTGTAAGCTGGGTGCATATTTCTGAAGTTACTCAGCTTTAAAACTGCACAGATCCTTTTTTGAGAGTACACAAGAGTTTGAATTTTGTTTGTGGAGGTTACAGAATGCAAGAAGCATTTGTGACCCTTGTTGGCACTTGATAAATTTGTTACGGTGATGGCGGGTGACCAACATCGTTAAGCAAACAAGCTGACACCTTCTTTAGGCTGCTTATTAACTATCCATTATACGTTGTGTCCAAAGTGTGGGTGCATCTTACAAATAGAAAACAAATTCTTAAGAGCCTTATGGTGGATCAACATGAAGTATTTTCCTTGGCTTTCAAGAGTCCAGCATGACTGGAAAAACACAGCATTTGTCTTAGCTTAAAAGAAAACAGGTGCATCGATAGGATGGAATTTTATGTGGCCACGAACATATTCAAAGCATATTTAATGACATGGAAAAATGCTCATGGTATGTTAAGTGGAAAAAGCAGGACCTAGGAGTATAAACAGTATGATTCCTAATTGTATAAGTTAGTGTATGTGCATTGAAGGAGAGGGGGAAGCACCAGAAACTTCTAAGAGGAAGGACCGAAAGGAAATAGCAAATACTAACACTGGCTTTCTCCATTTTAGATTTTCTACAGTTTCCTGTAGTTTCTACAGTTTCTCTTTAACATGAGAAAACTTTTTAAGAATGCAGGTGCAAATATTTAGGCTTGATTTTTAAAAGCAGTTAAAGGCATTTAAACAAGAAGCCTGGAACACATTTACATTGTGGTGGTTGCTTTTCTAATCCACCTTTGTCTTAACACACACACTTCTGGCACATGGTTGTGTATGAGAAGTGTTTACTGAATGGCTGATAACCATCTTCATGTTTGCTAAGTGCTTATTAAACCTCAAATAGGAGAAACATCCCCAAATACCAGAACATATTAATTAAAATGTCTCTGATGTCACTGGGAAACATCACTTGCGTTGACTTTTTCTAGCCTGAAAAAGCAAGCTTCGGTATCCAGATTTTCCAAAAATGGCACAGGACAAAACTATTTAACATGCACACACACACACAAAAACAAAACTATTTACTCTCGTACCTATCAGTTCTGAGTGCCGAGATATCCTGTCATTACCACATTACAGAGCCGTTTATACTGTATAATAAAGAGCACCTAACAATTGAGATGCCTGCTTATTACATTTTCTTATGACATTTAATTTTATATGTCCTAGATTTTAACTTGTGCGCACGCACACAAAAACAAAAGATGAACAATGGTGTTTCCAACACATCAACAGATGTTTTCAGTCTATCTCTTACTTGTCCAGCAAAATGTCCTTTCCGGCAAAATACGCTCCCTGAAAACCTGCTTAACTCCCTATCATCAATTCTGTTTCAGTTTGTTAAAACAAGAAACTTCACCATCTCAAATAGGATGGTCAAAGGGAATAATTTTTTTCCATTCAAAGATTGTTCAATTTTTAGAAACATGAAACATTCCATATTTGGAGATTAACAATTTTTACATGTAATTTCTTTACATGGGAGAAAGCCCAGGTGAGGCACTTTGGCCACGGAAGCAGGTCCACAGGAAAACTATTAAAAGACAAGCAGGGATGGTACCTGTTTGATTTTGATATATGGGAGTATCTAAATTCAGCAGCCACCTGTTCTATCGTATGCTCCGGCTTCTGAGGCCCCATTCAATAAGCCACCACACATACCTAAGTGAATTTGTATCTGTATTCCAGTTTCTGTCTCCCCCTCCTTCTTCCTCTCTTAAACACACATAGACACCAACCTTTTCAGTTTATGTATTCCATTCTTCTCTCATTTTACTTATTATATACTTTATGTATTCTATTTCTTCATATTAGCACCTTCTAGAGGCTAGTGTATAGTGACATGTTTTTTTTAAAATATTTTACTTATTTGTCAGAGAACACAAGCAGGGAGAGCAGCAAAGAGAGAGGGAGAAGCAGGCTCCCGGCTGAGCAGGGAGCCCGATGTGGGACTCAATCCCAGTCCTGGGATCATGACCTGAGAGGCTTAACTGACTAAGCCACCGAGGCGCCCATAGTGACATGTTTTTATAGCGCTAAACTGAATCTATGGTTCCTAAAGTTTGTTTATGAAACCATCATTCACTGTTCACATGCACTCATTCAATCACATTTCATATAAAACTACCAAGAGCTCTCTACCTAATGAATGCTGTGGAATGTATCACGGAATGTTCTACCTGCGAACATGCAAAGGAACTACTGTTACAATCAGAATGCTCTATGAAAATAAACCCTTTTTTTTTTTTCATATTAAGTGAAACTAAAACAAAAGTTGGAAACCAACACCCTTTGGAAGCCTTTACCTTAGAACAAAAGAAGTAAGAAGTAAATCTTTTTTTTTTTTTTTTAAAGATTTTATTTATTTATTTGTCAGAGAGAGAGGGAGAGAGAGAGTGAGCACAGGCAGACAGAGTGGCAGGCAGAGGCAGAGGGAGAAGCAGGCTCCCTGCCGAGCAAGGAGCCCGATGTGGGACTCGATCCCAGGACGCTGGGATCATGACCTGAGCCGAAGGCAGCCGCTTAACCAACTGAGCCACCCAGGCGTCCCCAAAAGAAGTAAATCTTGAGTAAATTTCTTACCATCTCCTGAAAAACGAGTATTCTTAAACCCTGAGGAATTCTTAAACCTAGGGCTCCAATGCCCTGGTTGTGGTCAAAATGGAGAAAACCAACCGCTGCCATATTAGCATAAACACAGAAACTCTTTGGGGCTAATATCTAGAAGGCTACCAGAGCCAGATAGCTTAGCTGGGCAGGGGGAGGGTGCCCAGGGTAGGAGCGTCAATCAGACTGCTTCGCTGGCATCACGTACACGGGGAGTCCACCTTTTTTAATTGTTTTCCACGATACCATTGATGTAACACTTTCGAATGGCTTTGGTCTTCTCTGGCACCCTAGACAACTCAGCATGTTGCCACCTGCCCTCCTGAAAGTCCTCCACTTGTTCTTAAAGGAAAAGGAGGAAATAAATACAAACACAACTTCACAGCCGCGGAAAGTAACTTCACATTTCCGGGATCCTTTTGACATCTGACTGCACCTAGCACAGCATTTTTCACTCATACTGCACAATAATTATAATGATCCCCTAAAGTGGGAAGGCCATTTGTCATCCTTTTATGTTTCATGTCCATCGTACATGATCCTGTAAACAGAGCAAAAGACGAGAATAGCTCTTTATGTAGACATAGGTAGGTAGGTAGATAGACCGATTGATGGATGGGCCCTCAGGTGGAGGTTTGGCAATGATCTAAAGTCAGGGAGGGCAAGCAGTCAAACCTGTCCAGCCCAGGGGGGGTTGAGTAGGATTCTAAAACCCATGTCACTTATGCTATTTAGATCTGTACTCACTGGCATTGAATCAGCAGGTTACGGAATGGTGGCTGAACGCCTGAGACACTCAGATGCTGTATCTGTGTACCCACTTAGAAGCTAAAATGGGGGGAAAAAACAACTAAAATTGGTAAAGAAAGCTTTACAGAGAAACTGAAGGAACTCTAGATACACTCGCTGACAGCTAGGGAGGTAAATGAATCTGTGTCAGCCGCAGGCAGAGTCCCTTAGACCTGACAGATGGAAGGGACTATTTCAGGAAGCATGTGTCCTGTCTGATCAGGTCACTTTTCACTGGTGTATAGTAACCCCTTCCTTCTGCATACCCTGGTGACACCTCGGAAGCCTGTACGCTCTCCTTCACCTCAATAGATCCTCACAACAAACGAGGGGTGGGAGTTCCCTTTCCCACCTCCATTTTATGAAAGGGGAAACTGAGGAAACTTTACAAGTTAGTGTTTGATTTTTGTTTCTCATTCTTGTTGACATACTCAAAAGCACTTTTCTCCTGATACTTCCATCCTCAGTCTACTGGGCAGGTAAGATTACATGCAAAATGGATATACCCCAATTTAGAAGGATTTGCCGATATCCAGGTTCTTCCAATAAATCCTCTAAAGAGTCAAAAAGCCCCAGACATTCTGTCTCCCAACCAATGTACTATTTCGAGGTAGTCTGACAGGGAAGCCCGAGTTTCCCACAGATGTTTCTTAAGCTGGTCACTACACCAAGAGCAAAATCTGTACTTTGAGTTGGAGGTGGATGAAAAAGTTCCTGTTTTGATCCCCAGTTCTGGCCTAGCACATGGCTCTCCTGGTCAAACAGATCTGGCCACCCCTTCCCCTACTCCTTAATGTCCTATGGTCCCCAGTTCATAGTGGATAAAGATTTAACATGGTCAGCCTTCCAACTGTGGCCACTATTTGTCAAACAAAAATACTGTGTCCAGTATTTTCTTCTTAAATATCCAATCACTCCTTAATTGTACCAGCTGTGCTAAACTACTCTTGGCCCCCAATGCAGATGTGGGTCTTTGCTTGCAGATGTGGGTCTCTAATGCTTCTGGAAAAACCCAGAGTCCCCTGACAAGCTCCTATTTAACCTTCAAAGCCCAGCTTTTATTAAAAATCTCCTTCATTTCAATCGATCTAGATCTTTCATTAAACTCTTATCCTCACATATTACAAGGACAATTACTAGGACAATGAAGTATTTTTTTTTTTTTTAATCACACTTTAAAAGCTTAACAAAGGGATGCCTGGGTGCCTCAGCAGGTTAAGCATCTGCCTTGGTCTCATGATCCCAGGCTCCTGGGATGAATCCCACATCAGGCTCCTTGCTCAGTGGGGAGTCTGCTTCTTCCTCTGCTGGCCACTCCCCCTGCCTGTTCCCTACTCCCTCCTCCCCCAACCTTGCACTCTCTCTGGCAAATGAATAAAATCTTTAAAAATAAATACAAAGAAAAAGAAAGAGAGAAAGAAAGAAAGAAAGAAAAGAAAAAAAGAAAAAAAGACAGGCTTAACAAGGACACTTGACAGGATCCTGGGTGAGCCTGTCCATCCGAGTTAGGGAGGGTCAACCGTTGGTGGCTGTGAAACCACCACCCACCTGGTTTGCTGCTCTTCAAGCTTGAGCTCTCCTTGCTGCTTGCACAACAGCAGTTTCCTGACTTCTGAACATGTCTAAGTAAACTGAATCTAGAAAATCCTGCAGGAAGTTGTCAAAGTGCCTCTTTTCAGCCTCAGAGAGGAATGGGGGAACAGACTGCAAACCCTAAAGCTAGAAACTAACATAGATTTTGAAATAAATAAATATATAAATAAAATTCCATGGACTTTCTGAGCTGGAAAGTGTCTTCAAGACCATTCAACTCCAGGAGAAAATGGAGGCCCATCTAAAAAGCTAGGCTTGCCCAAGGTCACATCAAGTTCAGATCAGAACACCAACCACTAATGACCTCATTTGGGGTTAACAGGCCAGCACCTGAAGCCTGTATCCTGGGGACCCAAGGGAAGCCTAGAGGGGCATAAAGAATTTTAAAAACTCCATGCAAAAAGGATGGTTTTAAAAGGCAAGTTCTGGTGCTCGCTTTGGCAGCCCATATACTAGAATTGGAACAACACAGGGAAGATTAGCAGGGCTCCTTTGTGCGAGGAGGACATGCAAATTCTTGAAGTGTTCCATATAGTAAAGGGGAAAAAAAAAGACAGGAAGAAAGGAAAAATAACCCAGAGGGAATAAAAAACATTCTCGATTCAGTGTCACATTGTGAGCTGAGGTCCAAAAAAGTATTTGATTGCTCTCTCTTGTACTTCTGTTAGTGCTGTGCTGTCAGCCAGCTGAGTCAGGTACTATAATACTAACCCCCGTTTCCTTCTACAGAGGAACATAGGAGCCATTCCACAGAAGTGTTAATATATAATTCTGGCTTTGTTCTGCTTCTTTCTCTTCCCCTGCAATTCCGTTCAAACATATATAATCTGCTCAGAGACCTACTTGACCAGCCACTGGTGCAAAGGGCAAGGGAGCCAAAGGTGAATAAGAAAATATAAATTCGCAAGTCTGCAGATATTTTTCCTCCTGGTAGAACTGCCCCACAGGGGGTATAAAATGTGACTGCAGTGAAAAATAAGCCTCCTAGCCAGTAAAAATTGTTTACCTCTCTTAGAAAGTGATCGGATAGTTCTTTGACAGACTCAACCACATGAACTACAATGACATATACCATTTTCCCCCCACAATTTTCTCGATTGCTTATTGTTCTAGATACATCCAACTTGTTTATCAGGTGCATGTTAAAGCATGTTAAAACGTGTTATTCAGGTTTAGCATGAACGTCTCAGCCTTCTTCAACAAAATATTTCGAACTTCTGTTGGAATTAATGATTCAGGCAAAATGAAACTTAATCTGCAAACCAAGACACCTTTCCATGGTTTTGGAGATTGTGTATCTAGACCAAGGGGACAACCTGATTTTGTTTTAGGCACAATTAACTTTATAGCTAGGGAGCATAACTGACATCTAAGGCTCTTTTGGTGCCAAAGCTTATAGAAACAGAGGAGTCTTTGCCTAAGGGATTCTTTGCATTAAAGACTTTGTTAGGCAAAGCCACTCTGGCATGGGAGTCTGATTTGCAATTTGTGCCTTTGTAAAAGGATTAGAAGATCCCTATTGTTTAATGTTTGGATCTCAATTTGCATTTGGAAATGCGTGACCTCTTCAGAGTTCTTCATTTTCATTTTCTTGTCCTGATATACAATCGATACTCTATGTTAAAAAAATCGATAAAACTGCTTAGCCAAAGTTTGCACTGATTAAGGGAGTGTAATAGATTGATTTTCTCTCTGGCTCCAGCAATACTGATGGAGTAATCAATCTATTTAGGAACTGACAAGTAATTCATAGGGTATAGGTACACACATATTTCATTTATTTCCTTAATCAGAATGCACAGGCACTTTGCTTAAAAACAACCAACCAAAAAAGAAAGCACCACGGTGGTCCAATCAGACACTGGGTCTACAAAAGGAAATAACAAGAAAAAAATTCCTCTGACCGCCTCGGGACACATTTGAACACTTCTGTCCAACGTCTCCCTTTATAAATAAAGGTTAGAGAAAAATTATTTTAGGTTTGTGATAACAATACTTTCCGCTGTACACACTATTTAATTACCTGTCCTTTGGTAAACAACTTTTAACTAATATTTGCTTTGACACTATTCCCAGATTGGCATCATAAAACCTAGAATAGAAACTGCGTGAGGAGGGACGATTTCTTAGATTGTGGGTTTAGGACGCATGGTTTATTTGTTTGTTTTCTTTTTAACTCTTCAGTTTCTTGCTCCTTTATCATCACTGACCGCAGGAGAACATTTCTTGTGCGTCAGGATGAATGTGCTTGGCACCAGGACTTGGAATTGTTGACCGAATGAGCTGGAGATTAATGAAAAGTATTCACATTCATAGAGCACTGATATGTCCAGTTCATATTCATAGAGCACTGATATGTCCAGAATTTTGCTAGATGTTTAAGAATTTGTTATCATACCCATTTTGTAGTGGGCAAGACTGAGGCCCACGGGAGTCAAGTGACTTGCCCAAGGTCATACCCTCCCCTGTGATCAGAACCCAGGTCAACCTGGCTCCTAGTCCCAGGCTCTTTTGCCACATCACAACTGCCTCCCAGATAAAGTAAACCTAATTTCACTTGAAGGATTATCTGCTCTTCACCTCCTTGGAATGTGCTTATTTTTTAATCTAAACAGGGGATATGTTTGGTGTACAGGAAGCTACACGGACAAGACTGACCTAACCCATCCCTCTTGCTAATAGAAACAAGTAATCTTATCTGTCATTCTATTAAAAATACACCGCATTCCTCTATGATCCAGTTTGGCGAATGACTCAAGAAAGGACAATCTGTTTCTGCATCACAGCACCCTCACAGCCTCTATAAAATCAAGAGTAAATAAGCCATTGCTTTTCCTCTCAAATATTTCATTCAGCGATTCCAGAGCGCTTTATACATGTAACCAATTAGAATAAAGATCTGGAGCCCTCTTGATAGCGCGGCCACTTGGAGGTAAGCCAAAGAAAGTCTCTGTTGCCGAAGAGCTCCCACTCTGTAGCCCCCCTCAAGGGAGAACACGGCTGGACGGTGACCTTAGCCCAGGGGAGAGGCCTGTCGGCATGCAATGTCTTGAGCCCACGGTCTCAGTCTCGTCCCATGGGAGACACTCCCGCTTCGCCACCTTCCAGAACACTCTGCCAACATTCTGCCGCTGCTCCCAATATCTAAAGATAATCCTCTTTCCCCTAAACGGGATCTCAACCTAAAATAGATCTGAGTATGTGCTACAGGGCATGAACAAATGACTCAGAGGGCCATTTCAGATCTCAGAGGCAAGGAAGAAGCACAGGGGCAAAGCCTGGAAGCTAGCTCGTACTCAAGATACAAACCAAAGACAGCTGGAAAGAAGTTCCAAAGAACGTGTCACCTGAAGGCTCCTTCGCTCAAGGGAGAGGGCTGAGGCTTAAGCACCCCACAGTCACGTCACTGCAGGGCCTCATTCTGGCCTGACTTCTCCAGATCTTCATTCTCAGCCTGCACATGAGGCTATAAATTGACCATAAATTAACAGACAAGGCCCAGGGGTCCCCTAACTAGGCATAGGTGGCAAATGGACAGATTAAAAAAAAAAAATCACATTTAAATTCAATTAATTAACATATAATGTGTTATTGGTTTCAGAGGTACGGGCCAGTGATTCATCAGTCTTATATAATACCCAGAGCTCCTAGGGCACCTGGTGGCTCGGTGAATTAAGCCTCTCCCTCCGGCTCAGGTCATGATCTCAGGGTCCTGGGATCCAGCCCTGCACTAGGCTCTCTGCTCAGCGGGGAGCCTCCTTCCCCTTCCCACTCTGCCTGCTGCTCTGCCTACTTGTGATATCTCTCTCTCTCTCTCTCTGCCAAATAAATAAATAAAATCCTTAAAAAAAAATACCCAGTGCCCCTTACATCACATGCCCTCCTTAATGCCCATTACCCAGTTACCCCATCCCTCAAGCAGACAGGTTTTTAATGTGTGGATGTGATTCAGCATCAAGGATGTCAGAAGGGAAATGAGTCTCTCCTAGAAAATGTGTTGATTTGACACATTTTCTTTTTTTTTTTTTTTTTTTTTTTTTTAAGATTTTATTTATTTGTCAGAGAGAGAGAGGGAGAATGAGCGAGCACAGGCAGACAGAGTGGCAGGCAGAGGGAGAGGGAGAAGCAGGCTCCCCGCCGAGCAAGGAGCCTGATGTGGGACTCGATCCCAGGACACTGGGATCATGACCTGAGCCGAAGGCAGCCGCTTAACCAACTGAGCCACCCAGGCGTCCCAAGATTTGACACATTTTCTATATTCGGGTTTTGTTCTGTTGCTGTTTTATGTTTCTCCTTTTGTTCATTCATATCATCTGCCTTTGGTTTGTATTTAGTTCTTAGTGGTCAACAGTAGGGCAATGGTTGAGTAAATCCTAGCACATCCTTAGAACGGACTACCATGCTCCATTAAAATGATCTGGTAAATGATAATAAATAAGAGCTAACATTTATTAAGATTTACTGCATGCTGCTCCTATACGCAACATTTTACATACATTTTTTTTCATTGGGTTCCCACAATGACCCTGAGAAAGGCAGTATCATTCCCCTCATTTTAAGGCTGAGGAAGCTAAGGCATGGAGAGCCTAGAATCACAAAACCATTGAGCAGTGAGGCTGGCATTTAAATCTGATTCTACGGAGTCCCATATTTTTTGTTTTGTTTTGTTTTTTAAGGTTCTATTTATTTATTTGTCAGAGAGAGTGAGCGAGAGAAAGCACAAGCAGGGAGAGCTGCAGGCAGAGGGAGAAGCAGGCTCCCCGCTGTGCAGGGAGCCTGAGGTGGTTTCAATCCCAGGACCTGGGGATCATGACCTGAGCCAAAGGTACTTAACCAACTGAGCCACCCAGGCATCCTGAGTCCCAGGGTCTTGAGCCATAATATTTTCCTACACACGAAGAAGAATGTTCTGAAGTTAATGAGACAGGAAAACGCTATATAGTAAGATCCAACTTGGTAAAACAGATTCACGTTGACGTGTTTTAGGGTATATTCCCATTGAGAAAACTCTAGAAGGATCACTCAAAGATCAGTTCCTTGGGGCAGCCTTCCCTGACCATACTAAAGCCATCACACCCTGCCCCTGTTATTCTCTATCTCATTTACATGCTGCATCTCTCCTCATGGCACGTCTCATTACCTGAGATGTAACATATGTTGCATCCGTGTGTTGTCTAGCTCCCCTTTAGAATGAAGGATAGGACAATTTCTACTAAAATGCCTGCCATATTGCAGGTACTCAATAAATAATTGTTGAGTCGAGTAAGTGTACCAAACCCTTATGTTGGTGGGGTCTTTTTCCCCTCTCACTGTCAAAGAGGAACAATTTGGATTCTCTTTTCTTTTTAAGTAGGCTCCGCACCCAGTGTGGGGCTTGAACTCATGACCCTGAGATCAGGAGTCCCATGTTCTGCCAACTGAACTAGCCAGGCACCCCAGAACAATTTAGGTTCCTGATACTTAAACGGATTAGGCTTTTTTTTTTTTTTTGGTTAATGTTTCATTTAAATACTCTGAATTAAAAATAAAAAAAATTCATTCCACTTAAAGATCAAGAAGCTAAAACGGTCTCCTTCAAAATGTAAAAAGTTGATCTCCCCATAGTGGAAGGTTCTTTCAATGGCGGGAGGCCACTGGAAATCTCCTTAGATAAACTTGCTTCGAGTCAAAAGAAACTCATTAATGTTTCAACTGCTAATCCATTTAGTGTCCTATTCACCTAGAGGGCTTTTCTGAGCACCCCCCTGGTGGTTTTAGAAAGATAAACCTTCCAGTCACCAGGCTCATTAGGGTGAAAGCGAAGGACAATTGAAGACAGCTGAAGGGACTAACTCAGTTTTGGAGATGAATGGATAGCCGCCTATCTGGCCAATGTGAAAATGAAAGGAACACTGGAATGAACAGATACCAGTCGGTTACGTGTTATCCCAATTATAAGCTCTCCTTTCTCTTCTAAAAAGGATTAGGCCTCCTATGAATGGGAATGTTGTCTTCAAGTCCTACAGCCTTGACCTTCCTTTGTATGGTCCTACTAGTTGAAACTATGCGTGGCAGTTTTTGTTTTTTGTTGTTTTTTTTTTTGAGATTTAGCGTTCTCAGCCACGTCTTTCTGGAAGGCAAGTCTTGCCCCATCGGCAGCCCCACAAACTATCTCAAAGTCAGAAGCAAAGCATCCTTGCATTCCATGCTGAGGAGGGGGCTGCCTTGGCCGGCTTCCTTCTCCTTTCCCCAAACAGAACCAAGCTCCTATATAAAATTCATAAATTCTTGGCAGGAAAGGAATCCTCCCATTGGAAGGAACAGATGTTCTACGAGTAACTTTTGCCATTATACTCTGTTCCTAATATCGTAGTTTTAAAGTGTGGGGGGGGATGTTAACTTTTTTTAAATGTCAACATGTTCTGGGCAGCTTTTCCATCTCCATCTGTGGCATACACATCACCAATCCTCCTGCCGCCCCTTTTTAAATTTCCAGAGACTAGTTGGGAATTGGAAAGATATTTCAAAAGTTGAAAGCGGAAAATTCGCTTGAATAAGTATGCTAATGTATAACCTCATGCAGTAAGTAATATGATGTTTCCCTCCCAGTTGTAAATCTCAGAAACTTTCCTTCCCTTGTCCTCTTAGCTCTTGGAGGGGTCCACCAGACTTTTAACAAGGTAATTATGACCAATTAACATTCAGGGGTTATTACTGGTAACAGAGTTCCATGGGAGTGACCTATTCATAAACCTTCCTTTCTAAAGAAAGCCTCAGTCAGGCTTCAAATTCGAGGCTACTAGACCATTTTCACTTCGTTATCACCTCGTTAAATTGCCCACCTTAAATGCCAGGGTCCCACGTGACCCCGGTAGGGTCAAGGTCAGTGGATTGATGCCTCCCAACTCGCCTGGGAGTAACTTCAGAAAGCCTGACCTCACCTTGGTTGGCCTCAGGTGGGGTCCCCTCCCCAGCGACAGCGATGCCCGCTCGCAGGGATTTTTAGTGAGTCCCAGAGCGCCTCGCCTGCTGGCTGTGGCCCAAACCAAACACTCGGGACCGCGTTTGGGTTCAAAGTCAGAATTCGGTGAGGCGGCTGGTGTGGACTCCGCAGCATAGAAGGAGAGTAGGTGACCGCATGGGCGGGGTGGGGTGAAGAGGCAGCAGACAGGCATCCTCGCGGAGTCCCGGCTCTCTGCCGGGTTCCCCTCCTCCGCCCGGTGGGACCCAGAGGCGTCTAAATCCCCAGATGCCCCGCAGGGCCCAGTTCCTGGAGCACCACGTCCACCTCGGAAGATCCTGTCCCTGGAAGCTTCCCGTGCCCAAGTGGAGGTTGAGCGCCAGCACACGCTGGGCAGGGCGCGGGGACACTCACGTGTGGCGCCGGACCGCGCTTGGGGTCCGGGGCTGGAGGGGGCGGGGTGGGGGCGCGAATCGCGCACGCGGCCGGGAGCTGGAGGCGGGCGCAGAGGCGAGCGCGGTCTGCAGTGCCCTCAGCCGGACGGCCGGGCGCAGGACGGCTCCGGACCGCCGCTCCCCGCTCCGCGCCTCTGCATGGGAGACCCGCGCCCCTCTGCCTCTGCCTCTGCCTCCGCGGAGGCTGACCCAGGGTTAAGAAATTTAAAGTCAAGTCCAAGTGGACTTTGTCACTTACTGGCTTCCTGCTTGCGGGAACTCGGGAATGCTGCCTACCTGGCTAATGTGAATAATACCGGACAAAGAAGAAATTCGAGACCATGCACTCAGATACCTGGGTATATAGTAAGTAGTCAGTGAATAGCCATCATCATCATCACCATCAGCTGGCTAGGGATGGGATGGGAGTCTCACTGAAGTCCACTCTTCTACGGTGGGTTTGGGCAAGGGCAGGGCAGGATGGTTTCTCCTGGGAACTGGAGGAGGAACCTGAGCACCCAGCTGGGATCCTTTCTGTGCCACCAGTTCCACTTATAGCTGTGGACTTAGCGTCCCCTCTTCGAACCCAATATCCTCATTGCAAAATAGGAATAATCATATCCGACTCCCAGAGCAGCTGTGAGATAAGAAAGGCAGAACTCCTGGCACGTAGTGCATGCTCAGGGCAAACCTCACTTCCAGCTGGCAGCCAGCAGGTGCCACAACGCCTGTCCCTGTGGCACATGCTGGGTACGGCGCAAAACTCGTGTCCCCATAGACACAGGCAGTCCACACACCCAGCTTCTCTTCTTTTACAGCATATAGTAGGTGCTCAGGGCAAGCTGCCCGCCCCCTGTCAGTCAGTACTCATTTACTGAGTACTTAGTACGTACCTATCTGACTCAGCCAGCTTGGGCTGCAGGAGACTTTAACTGCTGGGGTCCCTCGATATCATTGCCCCTGGAAAACCCCTTCCAGAGATGCCTCATATCCTTTCTGGAAATTAGTAGTGTGAAAAATAAGAATGCATGCTCCTGACCATGGAGGAATAAAATGTACAGTGGGAGGACCTGGCTGTCAAGGGCTGACCTACCAGCCCCCGGCTGTCTTTATCCTGCAACCTCCCTGAGCCTCAGTTACCTTGTCTTTAAAAACTGAGGCAACAACACCTTCTGGAATGGACCAGTGTGAGGATGAACAGATACGTGTGTATTGTGGGTATAATAGGTGTTCCGCAAATACTGATTTATCATCATTTGTTTCAAGCATCAAGCAGGTGCCCAATGGATATTTGTTGGATTGAACTGGGCTGCCCTCTTTGCAGAGTTCTGCACCTGGAAAATCTTCCCTAGAGGTGTCCTTCCTGTCCTCCACTTTGTCGAATGTCTTGCCCTGTGACCTGCCTTTTCCACCTGCTTTCTAGAGTTTGGTGCCTTGTGTATAGGGAGTGTGATGGATCCTTCCAGAGTTCAAAGCCTGGTATCACCTCTCTAAGCCTGTTCTGAAACCGATCGTGTCCCATTTTCCAAATGGAGGGAAAAATACAGCGTCCAGTCATTACCGGGGTCTTGGCAGTCTCATTGAGCTACTGTGTCTGTTGTATCATTTAATCTTTAGCACAGTTCATTCTCCAGATAGGACCCTGTGGAGACAGAGGGACTGACACAGCACTCCTTTCCACAACACGGAGCTGCCTCTTGGTCCTGCCGCATTTCTGCACTGCTCTCCTAGGCTATGACGGGTGCTCATCTGGCCATCTGAGTAAGCATTCATAGAGGCTCTTTAGAAATGATTGGCAATAGAGTGCCTGGCTGGCTCAGTCAGTAGCACATGTGACTCTTGATCTTAGGATTGTGAGTTCAAGCCCTACACTGAGTGCAGAGCCTACTTTAAAAAGAGAGAGAAATGACAGGACATGAACTTGACTAATACATAGCACTAAGCAAATTAGAGTTTTCCCATATTGTGACAAGGTGTGTGAAAGCTGTTACTTTACCAAAACTATTCATTATGGGGCCCTTTGTTTAAAGGCTGTCCTGGTGGCTTGGGGACAGTGTCTTTGGCTCTCTGACTCACAGGAAACAAAAATAAGTTACTATCAGGTGATGGTCATACTTAGAAGCCAAACTAAAAATGAGAAGGTTTGTCATCCTCGAGAGGAGGGCAGTTGGCTGCACTTTCAAACTAGGAAGTGCCAGGCTGCTCAAAATTTAAGCTTTTCTTTGTGTCATGCATTTTTAAAAAATCCGGTTTTTTAAAAGATTTTAAAAAGCACAAGCAGGGAGAGAGGCAGAAGGAGAAGCAGGCTTCCTGCCAAACAGGGAGCCCAACATGGGGCTTGATCCCAGGACCCTGGGATTAAGACCTGAGCCAAAGGCAGACGCTTAACCGACTGAGCCACCCAGCTCCCCACCCCCCAAATCTATTTACCAAGCATTTGTTAAATAATTACGGTGTGCCGGTTTCTCTGCTGGGTAACACACAAAGGGGTGTTATGTGGTTTCTGTCAGCCAGTCTTTCAATCTGGTAGAAGGGATGCGTATACTAAGTGATCCAGCAGTCACGTCTCTGCAAAGCGGGGATAAGCCCAGCAACCACTTGACGGGGGCTGGTGGGGTCAGGCCACGGAAGGCATGGGTGAGAAGCAGCTGGTGAGGGCCCACCGGCAGGCAGGCATTCACAGGTTTTGGCCGCCTCATTTTCAGACAGAAAAGCTGAGGTTCTGAGAGCAGAGGAGATTTGCTGTTTCGCCGTACAGTCAGAATTCAGATTCAGGGATCCAATTCAAAGCAATTTTGTATGTCTTCTTCCAGCCCAGGGCAAGGCATTGGCACTTTGAGAAAGACTTGTCTGTAACCGGTCTCTGGGTACAGAGTGGGAATTAACGTTTGTCCCGGTGTATGCTAGGTCTTTGGCTTGTGAGGTTTCTAAACCATGCCCGGTGCAACCCCATCCTCTCCTGTGTTTTGGTTTTCCATAGAGTTCTATTGGAAGAGAAGTCCAACTTCCAGTTTCTGTTTTTATGCTGGAAATTGAATGAAACAATTTCTCTCACTCATTCCCCAAATGACTGATTTTTATTTAGCAAGCCAATACATCAGGTGTCTCAAGCTCTTTGGGGACAAAACAGGTTTTTGGTTGTTGTTTCTTGTTCTGTTTTTTTTTTTTTTATAATACTCATCTTTTTTTTCAAATTTATTTATTTGTCAGAGAGAGAGGGAGAGAGAGCGAGCGAGCACAGGCAGACAGAGTGGCAGGCAGAGGCAGAGGGAGAAGCAGGCTCCCTGCCAAGCAAGGAGCCCGATGTGGGACTCGATCCCAGGACTCTGGGATCATGACCTGAGCCGAAGGCAGCCGCTTAACCAACTGAGCCACCCAGGCATCCCTCTTGTTCTGTTTTATGGAGATACCCTTGTGCACCAAAACCTGCACATATTTAACGTATAAAATTTGATGAGTTTGAACATATACATACATCTGTGATTCTATCACGACAATCCAGATAATAAACATAACCATCACCATCAAAAGTTTCCTTATGCCCCTTTGTGTGTGTATGTGTGTGTGTGTTGTCGTTTTTTATGACAAGAAGAGTTAACATGAGGTCTATCCTGTTGACAAATTTTGAAGTACACAACACCATATTGTTAACTCCAGGCACTATGCTGGAGAGCAGATCTCTGGAACTTATTCCTCTTGCATTAACTGAAACTTTATGCTCCCGAGCAACAACTCCCCCTTTCCTCCCCTCCCAACCCTTGGCAACCATCATTCTATTTTCTGCTTCTATGTTTGACTAATTTAGATACTTCATGTAAGTGGAATCGTGCAGTCTTCATCCTTCGGTGACGGGCTTATTTCACTTAGTATGATGTCCTCCAAATTCATCCATATTGTCACAATTGCTAGAATTTCCTTCTTTCTTTTAAGGCTGAATGATATCCCATTTTATGCATATCACATGTTTTCTTTGATAGATACTGGGTTCTTTCCACATCTTCACTATTGGGAATAATGCTGCAATGAACATGGAAAGGTGGATGCCTCTTAGAGATCCTGATTTCAAATATTTTGGATATATACCCAGAGGTGGGATTACTGGACTATTTGGTAGTTCTATTTTTTAATTTTCTGTGGAACCTCTACATTGGTTTCCATAATGGCTGCACCATTTTACATTCCTATCAACAGTATACAAGGGTTTCAGTTTCTCCACATCTTTGCCAACACTTGCTATCTTTTGTTTTGTTCAGTTTAGTTTTGTTTTTGGTAATAACTGTCCTAATAGTTGTGAGGCGATATTTCCTTATGATTTTGACTTTATTTCTCCAATGATGAGTGGACATATATATATTTTTGGAGAAATGTCTGTTCCAGTCCTTTGCCCATTTTGAAAATTGGGCTATTTGGTTTCTTTGCTATTGAGTGGTATGAACTCCTTGTGTGTTTTGGATATTAACCTCTTTTTTTTTTTTTTTAAGATTTTATTTATTTATTTGACAGAGAGAGATCACAAGTAGGCAGAGAGGCAGGCAAAGAGAGAGGAGGAAGCAGGCTCCCTGCCGAGCAGAGAGCCCGATGCGGGGCTCGATCCCAGGACCCTGAGATCATGACCTGAGCTGAAGGCAGAGGCTTAACCCACTGAGCCACCCAGGCACCCTGGATATTAACCTCTTACCAGATAAAAGGTTTGCAAATGGTTTCTCCTTTTTCACTCTGTTGATTGTTTCCTTTACTGTGCAGAAACTTTTTATGATGTTGTCATGATGAAATCTCATGTGTCTATTTTATTGCCTGAGCGTGTGGTGTCATATCTAGGAAATCAGTGCCAAGATCAATGTCAAGAAGTTTTTCTTCTATGTTTTCTTCTAGAAATTTATAGCTGCAGGTCTCATGCCCAATTCTTTAATCCGTTTTGAGTTAGTTTTTGTGCATGTTGTTACCTAGGGGACTCGTTTCATTCTTTTGCATATGGATATCCAATTTTCCAAACATCACCTGTTTGGAAAGAATGGTCCTTTCTACATTATGGACTATTGGCACCGTTATTGAAGACCAGTTAACTGTATACGTATGGATTTATTTCTGGGCTCTTTATTCCATTCTATTGGTTTATATGTCTGTCTTAATGCCAGTACCATATTGTTTTAATTACTATAGCTTTCCAATATCTTTTAAAATCAGAAAGTGCAATGACTCCAGCTTTGTTCTTTTTTCTCAAGATCACCTTGGCTATTCTGGGTCTTCTCCACATGAATTTTAGGAATTTTTATCTATTTCTATAAACAAACAAACAAACAACAACAACAAAAGCAGCTTCCTTTGGGACTTTGATAGCAGTTTGAATCTGTAGATCACTGAGAATAATGGGCATTTTAACAATATTAAATCTTTCAGTCCATTGACATGGGATATCATTTCATTTATTTTTGTTTTCTTTGGTTTCTTTCATTAATGTTTTGTAGTTTTCAGTGTATAAGTCTTTCACTTCCTTGGGTAAGTTAGATTCTAAGTATTTTTTTCTTTTCAATGCTATTATAAATGGAATTGTTTTAATTTTTTCCCCAATAGTTTGTTGTTACTATATAGAATGCAATTAATTTCTATATGTTAATTTTGTGCCTTGCAACTTTACTGAATTCA
>PISX010008339.1:0-82677 GCA_004024625.1 Mellivora capensis | reverse complement strand
CCATGACACTGACTCAGGCCTGGCTGCAGTTCAGCTAAGACGTTCCCCTGAGGGGTCTGGTTGGCCAGAGAGGGTGCAAGGCTGTATCTCTTCCAACTCTTACATCAGAAAGCAGCACAGACTAGAGGGATTACAGAATGACAAAGAAGCAGTCTGCCATCTCCATCCAGTGCGACAGACTGTGCTGGGCCATATCAGTCTCATAAACCCTTCATCGTCATGGTGACAGCAAAAACAGAGGTGACTGCACCTTTGTGTCCAGACAGACACATTAATCTATTAAAAAATTGAGAGTTTAATACATGCAGGACTCTGAGGCATTTCTCATGTCGCAGCCCGTTTAATCCTTCCAAAGCATCACAAGATACATGTAATTATCCTGACACCCGGCCCGTGTCCTCTGTTCAGGATCTGAACCCAAGTCTCAGGGCATCTTCCACTGTTAGAGCAGACACAGCATGAAGGGGGGGTCCTTACGGAGTGGGTCGGTGCTGCTCCTGGGGACAGGAGAGACAAATTGGGGTAGAGCTCTCAGAAGCCGGCTCACTAGGGACCAAGAGATGGAGGGCAATGTGTGTCCCTCGTGTTACCTCTTGGCTGTGGTGCTAATTTAACTTTGTGATCTTGGCATAGTCAAGCCCAGTGTCAAAGTGATTCCATGGAGATATACATGGTTTCTATCTGGATGGACACTTGGAGGGTGGAAAATGAAGAATTCCATGTGGAGAAGGGGCTTCCAAGTGGGTTGGGCACCTCAGTTTTTAATCACTGTTTTCTTCTTATCACTGCTCCATTTTAAGAGCCTTGAATAACCCCTGCATTCCAGATATATGCTCCAGTATAAATATGCAGAACATTCTGACACTTAAAAATATGTCCATTGCAAAGTAGGACAGGTTAGAATTACAGTGTAGCCTGTAGGCATAAGGGAGAGAAATGAGAAGGTAATACTTCACTTCCTGAAGTTGGAAGGAATAGTTTACTGGCCAATTGCTGCAAAGGGAGGATAAAATTACTATCCAGATCAACAAATGCATAGACTAGAAAACAAATAAATTATTTCAATGCTCTTTCAAAACCCCATGTTTTATCGATGATAAATCACCGAGTAGAATTGAAGTTATGAATACTGTACTTATTTTAAGGACTCAATATCTTCATGGTATGATATATTCATTTATTCAAAAGTGCACCATCAAATTATCTGAATGGGTAAGCCTCATTTACATATAATATGCCAAACAGTGATAAATTAGAACTCTGAACATCCATTGCCTCAGTTCCCCAATGAGAAACTGAACTCATTTCTTCCTAGGTAAACAAACAAATAAACAAAACAACTGTTTCTAAAGTTTACTAAAGAAGCTTGCACAACATCCCCACGACCAAGTTGAGTTTTCCCAAAGCATGGTGCGTTGTATTTATGACGCTCATCTCATGACTGTCACAGGGCTGGGGATCTGCAAAGCAGCCTTTCACACCAGGACACAGGGAGATTGTCACAAGTTGACCCCCAAGCCAATGCCACAGAACAAGATCTTTACAGTGTGATTTCATGATATCATAAGAAGACACACTCGAAAGGTACACAGAGCACATTCAAATATAATTCCAAAGCCAAACAGAAGTGCTTGGGATTATTCATGCTTTGTCTGCCCTTCATTAATGCAAATAATTAAAAGAGGACTGTAAACACAGAGGCACATGGGCTGGTGAGATAAACCAAGAGCTCTGCATTAGCGTCAGTCATTTTGATCTCTTTTGTCCTTTTGGTTTTTTGGATGTTTGCAGAACCTTCTCCATTTGTTCCACTGAATGCCTGTTGAGGGAGAGGGTAAGATTGCTTTATCCCCATTCCTAAAATGAGGAATCCCAAACTCTGAGATACAGACTTGGCCAAGGTCACCCTAGAACGGGCAGAAAAGAGAATCGATTTTGGCGCTCGTGTATGTTCATGCAGACCTCTTCCTACTGTAGCATCTCCGTGGACTATGGTCTAGAAGGCACCTACCGCTGGCACGGTTCATTCATTCCGCAAGGACACGCTGGGAGCTCATTGTGCGGGGGTGGTGGGTACTATTTTAGGCACTGCGGATAGAGTGATGAGCAACATAAAGATTCCCTGCAACATGGAAACCACGTTTCCATGTTCTTTTTCTTCTCTCAGCTTTCTAATAGGAGCAATGAACAATTAGGGGATGGGCTTGGAACACAACGAGAAAGAAAGGATTACTTGCTTAGGTGGAAGAGTCCTGTTTTCCTGTTATAGAGAATTGGCTGTGGGCACACCGTGGGATATGCTTTGCTTCTTGTATAATGCATATGTAAAATGGACCCAAATGAATATAATTAAATGTAGGATATTGACCAACCATAAATTGAATGTCATTCAGTACATGTAATACTATATTATTTCAGTTTCTAAAATGGATTCTGACATCTTAAGAGGTTTCATTGTACACCTATGAAATATTTACAAAACTGTTCTGAGCAGCTGATAAATAACGGCAACTTCAGACATGCTTAGATGGCTATTTCGAAAGATAGCATTCCATATATAAGCAGCGCTTTTAAGCAGTATGAAAGCTAAAATGTCATAGATACAGTTTTTAGCCTGAACAAAATAGCCAAAACAATGAAAGCCATAGCTTCATATGCTGAAAATGGACTTTTCTAATGCTTGAAACACAAATCCACTCTTATTTAAAAAGGATTCATTTACACAAATGGATTTTTAAGAAAACCTTCAGTTTTTGGTAATGGTCACACGTTCATTTACTAGTCACTTTCCTTGTCTTTTCTTATTTGTAGGTTTCTTTTCTGTCCTTAAGACTCTCAGCCAGAAGCAACCTCAGAAAAACAGACACTGTTACAAGCTTCTCCTTAAAATAAGGAAAACATTGGTAAGGGCCAGGGTTACACAAGAGCTGATAGGAATAATGAGAAGTATATTTAGCTGGGACATTAAGGGGCGTGGTGGGAATTAGATATTTCAGGGTAACCATGAAAAGTGAAGATCAGTTATCACAATTCACAAATTCAAAGCCTAAAATAACTTATGTCTTGGGGAAGCATAATTTTTAAATATAAATACAGGTTACAAAGTGTTTTGTAATCTAATTTATGAATTCTGAGTTATGAGGCTGTTGCCCTAAGCCACACAAGAACCCTCAACCTAGGATTCTAAAATTCTACTCACCTCACTTACTTCGTTTTATTAGTTTGCTAAATGTTTCCTGATGCATAAAATAATAGCTGCTGAAAATCTGCAAGCCACAAAAATATTCTCAAGCTTAAAAATCTATGCCAGTTTGGAAAGTCTGCAATCTAGGGGCACCTGGTGGCTCAGATGGTTAAGCGGCTGCCTTCCTCTCAGGTTATGATCCCAGGGTTCTGGGATTGAGCCCCGCATCGGGCTCCTGGCTCAGCAGAGAGCCTGCTTCTCCCTCTCCTTCTACTGTTCCCCTGCTTGTGCTCTCTCACTCTGTCAAAAAAACAAAAACAAAAACAAAAAAAACCTAAAAGAAGTCTGCAATCTAAACAAGTTGCTGAATCAGATTTTTTAAATTGGAAAATGGGGAGCCTAATGGGGAATCAATGGTAGCCGTGGTTCAGAACGGTAGCAAACTCAGCTCCAGACAGGAGCTGCTGCTTTTCCAGACAGCGAGGCCACTGTGCTGGGAAGGCAGCCTGTCACCTCTTCTCTCAGCTGCCACGCGCTCTCTGAGGGCTGCCTCCTGGAGCTGTGCCTCTGGGCTGTCTGGGAGATGGGTCCATGAGAGTTGACCGGAGCAGATGATTCTTGTTTCATTTTATTTGCAAGTTCGTAGGAAAAGGGGCTGATTTTACTTCCGACACAATTTTTCCGAGAGAGCAACAATTTCAGTGTTCCTAACTTCCTATGCCCAGTATTTGCTCATGATCTGCCATGAGTTTATGTCTCTCCATTCTTCTCACTCTATACACTCTTCGCAGGGGATCACTTTCATACCCATGTTATAATCCCATTGTTTAGGATACCAAGATATACATGCCTATTTCTTTTCTTTTTTTAAATTTTTATTTATTTGACAGAGAGAGCGATCACAAGTAGGCATAGAGGCAGGTGGGAGGGTTGGGGGGAAGCAGGTTCCCCACTGAGCAGAGAGCCCAATGCGGGGCTCGATCCCAGGACCCTGAGATCATGACCTGAGCTGAAGGCAGAGGCTTAACCCACTGAGCCACCCGGGTGCCCCTACATGCCTATTTCTGTCTTAAACGCTAAATCTTGTTGTCTACTAGGTATCTCTGTCTGGATGTTTCCCATCCAAAATGGACATCGTCTCTTCCTCTATGAGCTACTTTTGCTCCTGTTTTTATATTTTGGCAGACAGATTACCATCCACACAGTCATCCAAACTAGAAATTTGAGTGTCATTCTCTCACAACTGTCTCACCAAGTTCTATATTGATTCTGCCTGTTGTTGTTTTTTTAATGAGGATATATTCTGTCCTTTCCTCTTTGTCCATCTTTATTGTAACTCTTTTATTTTATTTTATTTTATTTATTTATTTGACAGAGAGAGAGTGCACAGGCAGTGAGAATGGGAGAAGAAGAAGGAGAAGCAGGCCCAATGTGGGGCTTGATCCCAGGACCCTGGGATCATGACCTGAGCCGAAGGCAAATGCTTAACAACTGAGCCACACAGGAGCCCCTATTGTAACTCTTTTAAATATCTTGCTTGCACACTGCCACCTCCTAAATGGTCTCCTTGTGGGGTTTCTTCCCTCTAGTGTATTCTGTACCCTGAGGCCAAAACTTTATTTCTAAAATTCAAGCTCACTGTCCTGCCTAAAATACTTCAAGGACAACCTACGATGCAGAGTAGTGATTGTCAATATTTTTGACAGGAAAAAAAAATTTCCTTCTTCCATATTTAAAGCATATCAAAGAGGTGGAAGTGGACTTATTCTGGTCAAAGCAAAGGAAGTGAGTCCCCAGGCCCTTTATGGCTTGGACTCCTACCCTCCCCTCTTCAATCACCGCTGACTTGTCTTCATAGCCTTCCGTCCCTCTTTTTTACCTCTTCATACTGATTCTTGCCATCTCTCCCTACCACGAGCACCTGCATCTCCAAGTTTATTTGTGCCACATCTGAACTTCGAAGAAAAGAGTGACTGTGAATATAGGATAGAATGTAGCTGTCCATGGCCATGTGCTCTCATCCCGTCTTTGGTGTGAGCTAAGCCTGAGGGCAGCAATCATCCTGGCATTTCTTTTATGGCGTTCATCCAGGGCGTTCCCATTACCTCTCTCTAGTTGGAAAGATCCCATTTTCTTATTTCTTATGAGTTACTCTTTCGCATTTTTGTTTTTGGTTGTCCTTTGTTGTTTTCTTGTTGGGTGGAACAAAGCCTCCAGTATTTTATGAGGAAAAGTGTGTGTGTGTGTGTGTGTGTGTGTGTGTGATCAATTTTAGTCTGAAAATGTCTTCTTTATACTCTTGCTTGATTGGTCGTTTGGCTTGATCTGTATTTTAAATAGGAAAGAATTTTCCTTCTAATCTACCATTTCAGGAGCTTTTTTCTCCCTTGTGCTCTAGCTTTCACTGTGCCTACAAAAATATAAAGTCATCCAGATTTTTGATCTTTTATATTTGGTGTGTGCTTTTTTTCCTCTTTTGAAGCTTATGGCATCTACTAATTGTACCCGGCTGCTCTGAAATTTCAGTGGTGTGCCTTCCTGCGGATTCATTTCGGCCATGCAGATTTCTATTCTGATGACTAATGTGCTACTGCCCTAGGATTTTTTCTTGAATTGTTTCATTGATCTCCCTCCTTCCCTCTTCCCAAGCCCCCATTATTTGGATGTTGGAGTTGGGCTTTAACTTTTCTTCTAATTGTATCTTTTCTGTGTTCTTTTCTTTGCTCTCCCTTCTTCCTTCTAGGGAAGAAATTTTGTCCATTCTTATTGGATTCTCTGCTATGAACTTTTTAATTTCTAAGAGCTCACTTTTGCTTTTTGCAATATTTTAAACATTCTGTTTTTATTTTGGTGTTGCAAAATCTTTTCTTATTTCTCCTAGAATTTTAACAGTATGGTTTTTTTCAGGGTGCCTGGGTGACTTAGTCGGTTTAGTGTCTGCCTTCGGCTCAGGTCATGATCCCAGGGGTCCTGGGATAGAGTCCTGGATCCTGCTCCCTGCTCAGCAGGGAGCCTGCTTCTCTTTCTCCCTGTGCTTTTACTCTCTCTCTTTCTCAAATAGAAAAATAAAATATTTTTTTAAAAAATAGGGCTTTCTCCCTTTTGTTTATTTTTTTGTTTTTATTTTTGAGGGGGGTACAGTCTACGGTTTGCTAAGTTTATTTTATTTCTGCTTTGTTTTGGTCACTATCCTTCATTTTAAAGACTTTCTTTAGGTACCTTGGATATCTGATCTTGATTAAGAGTGAGAGATCAAAACAGTGATTAAAACCGTTGAAGCCATAGGGGAGGGCTTGTCAGTTTCAAGCTTCTCTGAAGGGTGATTTGGTTTGTATGTATTCCCAACCTGGGCATTGTAACAATTCTCATAAAAGAAGACTGAACTGTGTATCTTGATCATATAGGCAACACATCAAACTCTATCCTACTCCACTGGAAGAGCAGGACTGGTGGAGCCCTCTGTAGTTGCTAGCCAACCATGCCCGCTTCCAGATTTAGTTCAGCTTCTTCTTTGGTAAAACCTCCTTCCAGCTATCCTGTCCCTAAGTCCCAGACAAAATTAATTGCATTCTCCTTGGTGCTTTCAGGATACCTTGCTTATTTCTTTATTTTAGAACCTATCACGTTCCCATAACTTGCTTATGTATCCCCTTAATTTTTATTTCCTTACAGTAAATAACTAGGTCTTTTTCAAATTTTAATCCCCCAAACCTGGATTAATACTTACTATGAAGTGAACTGTTGCCCTTCCCCAAATTCATATGCTAAAGCCCTAATCCGCAATGTGAGAGTGTTCTGAGATGGGGCCTTTGGGAGAGAATTAGGAATTTGGGAGAGAATTAGAGAATTAGAGGAGGTCATGAGATTGAGGTCTCATGATGGGATTAGTGTTCTTACAAGAATAGGCTGTCTCTTTGTCATGTGAGGACACAGCACAGAGGCTGTCCATGAGGGAGCCATGAAGAGGGCTCCCTTCAGAACTCAACCATGTTGGCACCCTGATCTTGGACTTCCAGCCTCCAGAACTGTGAGAAAATCAATTTCTGTTCTTTAACATACCCAGTATATGGGATTTAGTTATGGCAGCCTGAGCTAACTAATACAGCCCCTGACACATAAAAGAATCCCATAACAATCCTGAATAAGCCAAAATGGGACTACTGCCCTGGATACAAATTCATAATGGCAAAAGGGAATGTAGTTTAATGTGCCAAAAAGAATATCACATTCCTGCTTTCATGGGTTCTGTTCCTTTTAGCATCTCCTTATAAATGCTTAGGAGTTCAGAGCATGGTTTCAGTATGAGACCCAAGTTTTGACCTGCCTCTGACACTTTACTAGTGTAGGACAATGAGCGTACTCATTAGTCATCTCTGACTGTTTCCTTCTCTGTGACAGGGAAAAAAAATAAACTTGTCTACTTAAAAGAGTTGTTTCGATGATTAAACATACAGTGCTTAGAAGGGCTCTGGCAGAAAGTATTTCTCAAAAAAGCGCTAGTTGTGATACTCAACCACCAACGCCATTATGCTACGGGGTTTCTAACTAGTGAAATCAGTAAATTGGCCTATCTCAGATTTACTTCAAATAATCTGCCTCTTTAAAACCTCCTCAGAAACATTTTTATTAAGTGTCTCTGTGAAAAGGACGTAGATATTTCTCATGCTTTGTTTTTGTTCTAATGTTTTGAGAATGAAAAGCTTTTTTTGCCCTACTAGAAAATGGTATGTTTCTTCTGAGAATAAATGATTGGTTCCACCGGTCTGGCAGTGCTTCCGCCAAGCTGCAGGATGGCTCACTAGTATAAGGACAGGCTTTGGGTACTAAGTTAACTGGTCTAAATTCTAAGTTCACTTAAAAGATAGTTTGGATCATTTATCTAATATTGAAGGCCAAAAGTTCTAGATGGAGATAATTCCATGTAAAGTATTGAGTGACATTACTGAGCTTCCATGAAAATTGCCAACTAAGATTTCTCCTAAAGCTTCCACAAGGAAGACAATGATTTGCTAATGAGATTTAATGGGGTGAATATTAGAGAGTTATGCAAATTGCTCCAATATGAGACTTGAAAATTGTTATTCCTCTTTGATTCCTTGGATATCTCTCTCTAGCAATTCAACCGTAAAGAGGTGATTTTAAAAAAGATGTGGCACCTTTTTTATCATGCAAATATGAATACAAAATGTGTAGAAATTAAATTATAAATTTTAGGTTGAAGACAAAAAGATATATCAGTGTAATTCTTAAAAAAAAAAAAAAAATCCACTTTTCCCAATAGGGAATAATCTTGCAATGCATTCTCTTCCCCTTTCAAAAAAGATGTTTTGCTTTTTGCAGGTACTGGTAGGAACTTAGAATTATATTCAAATGAAATTTCATTTAAAAATACACATCTTTTAGGCATTCTCGGAATCCTTAAAACAGTTTGAAAGGTTTAATTAAGAGCCTGTGAAAGATTAAAACAAAGCATTCCTGTTAGGACCAGATGGCTTCACTGGTAAATTCTACAAACATTCAAAAAAGAATTAATACCTATCCTTCTGAAACTCTTCCAAAAAAATTAAGAGGAGGGAATGCTCCCAAAATCATTTTACAAAGCCAGCATTACCCAATGCCAAAACCAGACAGAGACACAGGAAAAGAAAATTACAGGTCAATATTCCTGATCAATATGGATGCAAAAATCCTTTAAAAATCTTAGCAAACCAAATTCAACAACACCTTAAAAGGATCATACACTGGGAACAGGTGGAATCTAGCCCAGAGAGGCTTCAACATCTGCAAATCAATCAATGTGATACATCACATTAACAAAACTAAGGGTCAAAACCATATGGTCATCTTAGTAGATGCAGAAAGTATTATGATAAAATTTAACATCCTTTTATGATAAAAACCCTCAAGAAAGTTGGTATAGAGGGAATGTAACTCAATGTGACAGAGGCCATATATGACAAGCTCACAGCTATTTTCATACTCAATGATGAAAAGCTATAAACTTTTCCTTTAAGGTCAGGAACAGGACAAGGATGCCTATTTTCACTACTTTTCTTTAACATAGTATTGGAAGTCCTAGCCAGAGCATTAAAGCAAGAAAAAGAAGTAAGTCATTCAAATTGAAAAGGAAGAAGTGAAACGCTCATTACTTTGAGGGCAACATGATTTTATATATAGAAAACCCTAAAGACTCCACCAAAAAAATTGTCAGAAGTAATAAAGGAATTCAGTAAAGTTGCAGGATACAAAATCAAAACAAAAACCTATTGTGTTTCTACATACAACAAGCTACCAGAAAGAGAAATTAACAAATCAATCCCATTTACAATTGCATCAAAATGTATAAAATACCCAGGAATACATTTAACAAAGGAGGTGAAAAACTTGTACACTGAAAACTATAGGACATTGTTGAAAGAAATTGAAGAAGACAAAAATAAATGAAGATATTCCATGCTAATGGGTTGAAATAATTAATATTGTTAAAACGTGTATACTACTCAAAGCAATCTACAGATTCAATGTGAGCTCTACCAAAATTCCAATGGCATTTTTCACAGAAATAGAACAAACAATCCTAAAACTTGTATGGAACCACAAAAGACCCCAGATAGCCAAAGCAATCTTGAGAAAGAACAACAAAGCTGAGGCATCATGCTCCCTGATTTCAAATTATGACAGAAAGCTACAGTAATCAAAACAATATGGTGTTGGGATAAAAACAGACCCACAGATCAGTGGAACATAACAGAGAGCCCAGAGATAAACCCACACATATATGGGCAATTAATCTGACAAAAGAGTCAAGAATTTATATTGGGGAAAGACCAGGCTTTAATAAATGGTACTGGTACCATAAACTCATTTAATAAATGGTACTGGTACCAATTAATAAATGGTACTGGTAAAACTAGACAGTCACATGCAAAAGAATGCATCTAGATTGTTATTTTTATACCATAGACAAAAATTAACTCAAAGTAGATTAAAGCTTTGAATATAAGATATGAACCCATAAAACTCCTAGAAGAAAACATAAGGTATTAGCTCCTTGACATCATTAATAATTTTTGTTAGATTTGACTCTGAAAACAAAGGCAACAAAAGCAAAAATCAACAAGTGGAATAACATCAAACACACAACAAGGGAAACCAGTAACAAAAATGAAACAGCAATCTACTCAGTGGGAAAAAGATATTTGTAAATCATATATCCGATAAGGGGTTAATATCCAAAATATATAAAGAACTTATCCAATTCAAGAGCAAAACAAACAAACAAAACCAAAAACGAAAACAAAACAAAATGAAACCCTAAAAAACAAAAACAAAAACAAAACACCCAATCCAACTTAAAAAATAAGCAGAGGACCTGAAGAAACATTTTTCCAAAGAAGACATACAGATGGTCAACAAATACATGAAAAGATGCTCATCATCACTGACAATAATCAAGAAAATGCAAATCAAAACCCCCATGAGATATCACCTCACATCTATTAGAATGGGTATCATCAAAATCACAAATGACAAGTGTTGGTGAGATTGTGGAAAAAAGGGAAACTTTGTATATTGTTGATAGGAACATGAGTTGGCATATCTCTATGGAAAACAGTACAGAGATTTGCAAAAAATTAAAACAGAACAACCATATGATCCAGCAACTCCACTTTAGGGCATCCATCTGAAGAAAACGAAAACAGTAATTCAAATAGATATATGAACCTCCGTGTTCACTGCAGCATTATTTACAATGGCCAAGATATGGAAACAACTGAAGTGCCCATTGATGTATGAATGGATAAAGCAGATGTATAATGGAATAATCACTCAACCATAAAAAAAAGAGAGGAATCTTGCCATTTGTGACAACGTGGATGGACCCTGAGAGCATTATAAGTGAAATATAAATACTGTATGATTTCACTTGTATGCAAAATCTAAAAAAAAAACAAAAAAACAAAAAACAAAAAAACCCCAAGAACTAAAACCCCCAACACAAAAACAAAATCACATAAAAAAGCTAAGCTCGTAGATATAGAGGACGGATTAGCGGTTGCCAGAGGAAAGGGGTGATGGGTGGGTGAAATGGGTGAAGGTGATCAGAAACTACAAACTTCCAGTTATAAAATAAATATAAAATAAAATATAAAATATAAAATATAAAATATAAAATAATATAAAATAAGTCATGGGGGTGTCATGTAGAGCCTGGTGACTATAGTTGATAACACTGTATTGCATATTTGAAAGTTGCTAAGAGAGTAAATCTTAAAAGTTCTTATTCTAAGAAAAAATTGTGACTATGTATGGTGATGGACGGTAACTAGACTTACATTGTAGAAATCAGTTTGCAGTGTATACAAATATCAAATCATTATGCTGTACATCTGAAACTAATATAACGCTATATGCCAATTAAACCTCAATTTAAAATGAGAACCTATATCAAAGACGTTAAAAGGAATAAAAAAACCATCTTCTTAGAAAATCTTGTTGCATTTGAAAGGCAATGAAGGTTTTTCATACAAAAAAAAACGTTGCTTCAGCCAGTATAAAATCACGATGTAGGGGCGCCTGGGTGGCTCAGTGGGTTAAAGCCTCTGCCTTTGGCTCAGGGCATGATCCCAGGGTCCTGGGTTCAAGTCCTGCATCGGGCTCTCTGCTCGGCAGGGAGCCTGCTTCCCTTCCTCTCTCTCTGTGTGCCTCTCTCCCTACGTGTGATCTCTATCAAATAAATAAATAAAATCTTAAAAAAATTATGATGTATTATGTTCCTATAACATCCTCAGTGGTGCTTATACAATCTTATATTTACTAGATGTCTAAAAATATAGTAAAAACACGTTGCAATGGGACTGACCCTGGGTTCCATGCAATAATGAGGAGAATAAACAAAGCAGTGGCAGTCATCTGAACATAGCCTATGATCAATGCCCACACCATACTCTGGTCCTTTATTAGTGATAATTAGAAGCACGGAATTCAATACTAACATGCGTACATTGATGTGAAATTAGTTACGGAAAATATCTCTTCATTTAATTTGCCTTACCCATGAGATGAGACCCACTGAAACATATCCCAAACTCAAACAAATCATAACCAGCTCACAAAGATAAGAAATAGAGACAGAAATATATTCAACTAACAATAATAAAGGCAAAAAAAAAAAAAAAGCAAACAGACATATAAGTGAAACTCTCCAATAGATATTTAGGAATCTGATCTAACTTTGCAGGATTTAACTGATGCTGGGGTATTTAAGTAATTTGGGGATTATTCACCTGGTAGTAGGATATAAGATGATAGATGGAGTAAACCATGTCTGGAGGCCCAGTGATCAATTACAGGGGTGTTACTCTATTCCAAGCCAGAGGTAGTGAGCATCTAAATTTTGTAATTTATTTTGAACAGGAAAAAAAAAGTGGATAGGAGAAATGCTGTGAAGGAAAATTGAGGCTGCAGAGATAGATCTGTTATGAGTCCACAGAAATATGAGAGTTGTGATGTAGTGAAGAACTACACAGAATTTATATAAACATTTCTACTTCCACAGTCACTAGGATGACCAGATGTTGGAATCACAATGTAATTTTCCTGGGCCATCAGAAGGAGAGAGGGACACTGTTTTCTGTCAGACTCTAGATTGAGCGACTCCTGTGGGCTGCTCCTTGCTCAGGTAGATCGGGCATCTTGAAGGCATCGTGTTTAATAAAAACCCACTATGTACTTGGCAACAATGTTAAGTACTTGGGGAAAATAAAAAAACTAAAGTCAAATCTATGTATTATCATGGAGACTTTATAATTGTTTAAGACAGATGGGGCTCTATCTGGGCTCTGGCAACACTGAGGAGTCCCCCACCCCCACCCTGGGTGATGCAGAGCACCTGTTTCCTAGATGATATCCAGAACAACATGGTGCCGAGATGCCAAGATTGCTTGCAGACGTCATTTCTGCTTTCTGCCATGAGTTCTATAAACATTCAGTTTGACCTTCTCCATCCTTTCACAAGGAGGTGAAACTATTTTTTTTTTAAGATTTTATTTATTTATTTTAGAGAGAGAGTGAGCTAGCACAGGTGGAGGGGCAGAGGGAGAGGGAGAGAAAATCTCAAGCAGACCCCACGCTGAGTATGGAGCCTAAGGTGGGGCTTGATCTCATGACCCTGAGATCATGACCTGACCTGAAATCAGGAGTCGGACTCTTAACTGCTTGCCCCCAGGTGTCCCTGAAACTGTGTCTTAAGCATAAAGAGAATGAATGAAGATGCAATAAGAATGTCCCTGAATTCTACCCAGGCCTCTACACTGAAACCATGTTCATTGAAGGTATCCACGACCTTTGTCATTAAATCTAATGAATATTTTCCTGTTTCTGTAGTAATTGGGTATATTTTGGTTACGAATGGCAGAAAAGCAACTCAAACTGAATTAAGGGGGGGAAAAAAAGATTTTCTTTCTCACAACATTTCAAAGTCCAGGCTTCCAGCTCTTTCTCAGTAATTCCAGTGAAATTCCTGGCATGGAGTCCCACTGGCCTTTTTCCTTACAAGTCATCCCTGTATTCAGGGAGTTCATACACTGATTGCTTACATCTGAGAAGCGTGGCGTGGGGTTCACTCAGCCACACCAAGTAAATCAGAGGTAGCAAAGACATAGTTCCCACAGGAACACTGAAGTATGCTATCAGAAGCCCAGAGAATCCATGTATTTCTACTTCCGCATTTATTTTATCCGACTTGACAAAAGCTTGACACTGATGACTCATTTTTTTAAATATGGCATTTTCTTGCCATCTTTGGGATTATTTGCTTTTCTCTCATTTCTCCTGTTACTCCTTCTCAGGTTTCTTCACAGGACACCCCTGGCGCAGTTTACGTGGTATCCCAAATTATTTCAGACCATCAGTTGCTTTCTCTGATTCCTCGCTGAAGAAAATCCATTGAGACGCACATCATTCTATCATTTACAAAATTCCACCTACTAATGACACGGCTTCGTCTCTTGGTACCACTTCCTATCTCAGTGTTTCCTAGAGGTACGGACTCAGCTGTCGCCAAACCTCCATCCTGCCCATTACTAAGGATAGCAGAAGCTCCAGCACTACGGCTTGACTGGACTGAACCTGTGGAGGCTGTAACTTCCCCAGGGGCTGTCTAGAAGGGTTGAGGGAGTTACCATCCTAAAAGGCACATTTTGATCAATGAGAAGCAAGAAATGGAAGGAACTGGAAAATAAATTGCATGTTATTACACAGCCTTACAGACTGGTAGCAAGGGGACTAGTCCATAGAGTCTCCCTGGGGATGTCTCCCCTGAATAAGCACCAGACCATTTTCATGTGAAGCTAAGTAGATAATGTGCCACCACCTGTTTGCTTTCCTGCCTTTCCTACCTCGCTACCTTTCTTCTCTTATTCTAACTGCCCCACTGTGGCACTATCTTGCCCAATAAACCGTAGCTTGTAGCTTTACTTTGGGCTTTGGTTCTTAGGGAAAAGAACCTGAGCTAAGACACAGGGCTGTCTTTCTCTGATCAATACATATTTACGGTCCTCCTTAGGTTTTTTCCTAGGTCATGTCTCTTCTCAAAGCACACATTTTTCTGGGGGGACATCACCCACTCCCACGATTTCAATTGCCAATTTCAATCTGACTCCCAGACCTTCAACTATATCCCAGGCTTCTCTTCTGAGCTCCAGTTCCACAGACAGTTTTTTTCTGGATATCTCTCCCTGGGAGGCTCACAGGAATCCCAGCTCAACACCCCCCAAACTTATGTCCGTGCCAAACGCAACCTGTTCTTCCCTTGACGCTTCCTCACTCAGTGAATGGCACCATCAGGCACGGTTGTCTAAATCAGACACCTGGCATCCTTGATCTCGCACTCTCCTTTCTGCCTCACTAGTCACATCCAGTCTCTCACCAGGCTTTGACAATTCTCTCTTCTTTTTTTTCTAATACTTTTTTAAAGGGGCTTCATGCCCACTTTAAAGTGCCCACCATATGCACGACGCTGAGATTAAGACCTGAGCTGATATCAAGATTCAGACACAACCGACTGAGCTACCCAAGCACCCTGGCAATTCTATCTTCTGAATCGTTTCAGCCACATCAGCTTCATTCCATCTTCTCTCCACGATTTCTCTAAGTCATCTTCCTACTTGCCCATATTCCTCCAGTCCTTGGCCTTTAAAGCAGTCCCTTTATTTATTTTTATCTTTTCCAGGTTTCTTGAGATATAATTGGCATGTAACACTGTGCAAGTTTAAGGTGTACAATATGTTGATCCTATATATTTATGTATTGCAAAATGGTTACCAGGAGTTGGGGGGTGAGGTGGGAGAATGGGGAGATGTTATCCAAGAGCACAAACAATCCAGTTATGAGTAAGAGCAGTCTTTAAGATCCTTTAAAACATCAATCTCAGGGGAGCCTGGGTGGCTCAGTCGTTAAGCCTCTGCCATGGCTCAGGTCATGATCCCAGGGTCCTGGGATGGAGCCCTGCACTGAGCCCAGCATCAAGCCCTGCATCGGGCTCCCTGCTTGGTGGGAGGCCTGCTTCTCCTTCTCCCACTCCCCCTGCTTGTGTTCCCTCTCTCGTGGTGTCTCTCTCTGTCAAATAAATAAATACAATCTTTAAAAACAAAAACACAAACAAAAACGATCTCAAAGGCTTTCTGTTATTTCAGGTAAAACTTCTTTAATGAGGTTTCCTGCGAGCTTGATGCCCTATGCTCTAGCTTTTCCTCCAGGTCCATTTCTTGCCTCTCAGCAATCTAGGGGACTTAGGCTTTAGCCCTTTTGAATTTTTATTTTCTCATGGCTCCAGGTTCTATCTCACCTCTGAGTCTTCACAGAAAGACTGCCTCAAAACTGCCTTCCCTCTCCCTGTTCATCCGGCTAACCTCTCCTCATTCTTCAGATCTCAGCCTACCTAGCACTTTTTCCAGGAAGCCCTTTTTTATCTCCACCCTTTGTCCCAGTCCAGTTGGGCGCTGACTGCCTAAGCGCCCCCTTTTTGCTAAGCGCCCCGCTCTTTTGCTCTCATAGCGCTTACCACTTAGTTCTGCTTTCTGTACGGGGTCGGGTCTTCTGTCTGCTCTACTCATAATTGCTCTTCTCGGAATCTGGCACCGTGACTGGTTTAAAAATTCTCCTAATGTCTAAACACCTTTGCAAGTAGTTTTGCCACCTAGCTTTTTGTTTTGTGTCAAGTGCCAGCACACCCAGAGTTTTCTCCTCAAAGTTTTAGACCACTGTTGTGTGCAGTCCTGCCTTTGCAGGCTCTTTGAACAGCCTTCCTTGCAGAATCGCAAGTGATGGGACAGAAAGACCAGATTCCAGCACATACGTTCTAAGGTAGAACTTACTACTAACTAGTTCTAAGAGTAAAACTTCACATAGATGCGAATGCAATTGTTACTATGTTTTTCCAAGTTTGTTTCCTCTCTGGCTTACAGAGTTAAAACAACAACAACAAACACAACCCAGTCTTTAAGAACTGATTTCATGGCAAATGAGTAAATTACACAGGCACCAGCATCACTTGCCAGGGACCAAGTACGGGGAACTGGGGCTCTGAGTCACCTTTTTCTTCATTTTCTTCACCTCTGTCTTTTTTTTTTTTTAATTTTTTAAATTTTTTATAAACATATAATGTATTTTTATCCCCAGGGGTACATGACATCTCTGTCTTTTTGAGCTCAGCCTTTTTACTCATTTATGCTTTTGCTTTGCTGTTTTTCCCCATTGGCTATGTGGGAGTTTTTTCTTTAGTGATTGTCCTAACCTCTTGTACCCTTAGAAATATTTTTTTGATTATCATAATTTTTGCTCCTGTGTATTTTTATTTTCTTCTCTGCTACTTTACATGACCACGTGCACTATTTCCATTATATATTTTTGCTCTGTTTATGGCTTATTATCTGTTGAATAGAAGTTGCTGATGGCAATTTTTAGGGTTATAAAATGTAATATGGGCTCATATCATAAATGGGACTTTTAAAATGGAATAGATTTCCAAAGAAATCAACTTTATGTAAAAGCTATGACTGTTGAAAATGGATAAATACAATGGCTTATTATAAACATTAGGAACATATAAATTAACCTCCACATTTTGGCTTTATGTTTGGAACAAGCTATAACTGGCTCAATAAAGACATTTATGTCTAAGCATACTATCTTGTGCACTAGTTCTTTTAGTGTCTTAAATGACTTGTTTTGAGTTGGGTGAATGAATAAAAGGTTCCACAAGTCCAGATTCAAAATCTAACCCTGTGCACCGCTACGCAGTATTGTACGCAGAAGTGTTTATAATAATCGAACGTTATTACTAGGAGTGGATTAGGTCTCTAAAAAAATCACCTGCTAAGCCTTATTTTATTTAAACCATGAACTGAGTGCAGTACCGGGTTAGTGAGGATAAAGCTGTCTAGTAGGTATGTGACTAACAAGGTCTAGTCCTTCAGTCAATACCTCTGCTGTCACTTTCCTAATGAGATGAGGGAAACACACCTTCGATCCTTCCGCCATTACCACTGCTGTTTATGTGTTTCTCCTCAGATGCTCCAGCCCAGATATACGTGGTCCGTGTTTCAAAGGAGTAAGTTTCAAGATTTAATTGTAAGATGGAAAACAGCTATTAAGGACAGAACTGTTTTTGGAAAGTAGAATATTAATTTCATGTAAATGAGTCTCCAGATTAACTAGGAAATACTTTTGGAAGTTGTTTTTGGAATTTGTTTTGGGGCTAAACAATTGAGAAACGGAGCCTCAGGTGATTTGCATCACAAAACGGCCCTAATGACCACAGCCCTGGTTGAGACTGTAAATCCCAGAAAGCCCTTAATTGTCTAAACCAAAGCTAGTGCTCAGCAGTAATGATGCCCTTTGCATCTAATACCCCAGAAAAATTCTACTTTAGGAAGGCCAGCCTTTGGGCTGTCAGAAAGCCATCTCTTCGTATAAATTCAGTTAATTATTTTATCTTCAATCTAATGTAATCTTTTTTTTTTTATTTTTTTTAATTATATATGTGCCTCCCATTTGTAGCTTAGATAGTATTTCTATTGTACCGTGCTGGTTTATTTATTTATTTTTTTAAGATTTTATTTATTTGACAGACAGAAATCACAAGTAGGCAGAGAGGCAGGCACAGAGAGAGGGGGAGACAGATTCCCTGCCGAGCAGAGAGCCCGATGCGGGGCTCGATCCCAGGACCCTGGGATCATGACCTGAGCCGAAGGCAGAGGCTTTAACCCACTGAGCCACCCAGGCGCCCCTAATGTAATCTTTTTATTGAAAAGTGGGGGTGGGGTTTTTAAGATTTTTTTTTATTTTTTTTTTAAGATTTTATTTATTTATTTGACAGAGAGAGAGATCACACGTAGGCAGAGAGGCAGGCAGAGAGAGAAGGGGAAGCAGGCTCCCTGCAGAGCAGGACCCTGAGATCATGACCCGAGCCAAAGGGAGAGGCTTAACACACTGAGCCATCCAGGCACCCCAAGGTGGGTGGGTTTTAAAAGTACTCCGAGTTTGCCATTGTGCAATCACTTTACTTCGTGATTATTTTAAGGATAGTTAGCCTCATTCACATTCCCTACTGTTACCCCTTTCCCAAAGCAGCATGACTTCATTACATTTATCACAAGAGGATGAATAAACACTGTCATTCATTCATATATTTGCTGTAGGATTTTCCTTAAAAACAAACAAAAAAATTTTTGAGCAAAAATTGGAGGTAAGTAGAAAGTTTGGGGTGAAATCTGTCAAAAGTGGGAACATGCAATATCTTCAAAAAATCACAGATTCCCCTTCACCCCAGAATTGTCTCTATTTTTATGCTCTGAACATATTCTGACCTGAAACCACTGAGGAGTGTCTCACTGTTCAGCTGTCACCCAACCTTTATTCTCACACCCCTTGGCTTCTCTTTCCCAAGGCTCCTAATTAGCATTGAAATCAGCCAGCAAGAGTCTACTGTGGTTTGGCTTAGGAGAATGATAACCTAATCAACCAAAGTTGAAGACCTTTTTCCTGCATTTCCTACATTTGTTATGATTCCCTTCTGGGTGTTCCTTTAACCTACCTAAGGAGAAAATGCAACAAAATTCACATTTTTTATAAACCATAGAGCCATGATGGTCTGCCTCTATACAAAACTCTGGGGCTGGCTGTGGGTAACTGCGTGAACAATTACTTATGCAAACAAATTAATCAGCGATCGGTTGTTACTCATCCGTTTTGTGCTTGTCGCTTGTGCTTGGCGCTGTGGACAACAAAGAAGGAAGACCTTCCAAATGCACATTAATTGCTGAGGAACCATTTAAAAAGCCAAAACATTCAGAAACAAAATGCCAAAATCAATACTGATGATCAATACGCAACCGCTACTTAGCTTTCAGGCATAACCCAAAATAACTGAAGTGTAGTTGTCCTTTCCATAGACTTCATGATATGGACATCTGATTCACTGAATTTAAAAAGCTCCCTAAAAGTCCTAATTCTGAATTTCTAGGAAATTTGGAATCTAGGTATATAAAGATAAAAGGATAAACAGACATATTTGCAGATTTATTCTTCTGGTGTTCTGAACATGTCACTTTGAAGGATTTTTCAGTTTGCTAGAAAAGGAAAAATGTAATACGGCTATACTAAAAAAATAAAAATAAAAAATGTAGCTAGGTTCCTTAAGCAGAAAATTGTGCCTCGTGTGTAGTAAGATTCCTTATTAGAGATAAGCATAGAAACGTCTGACATTTGTATCAATGAGGGTCCCAAAAGGAAAGAGTTGGCACACTTACAAGAGGGTGTAAGGGCCTATTTAGCCAGAACGATTCCATCCGGTTAAACAGTGATTTTGTTGTTTATGCAGTAAAACTTAAACTGACTCTGCCCCTCCCCACTCCCCCAGGGGAACTTACTTAATGGCAAGTCTGGGAAACTAGTCCCAGGTAACAGAGCCCAAATACAAGGGCGGGTGAGGCCAGGTGGAGGTATTCAATCAGTGGGGCCATACTGTCTCCCTAGCTACCAAGGAGTGTGGGCCCCGCCTTTTGGGTGTCAATTCTGACCAAGGTGATAGGCTAGTTCAAATATCTACTATGGGGTGAATTGTAATTCAACGGGCCACCCGTGTGTGACCTAGCATGACTGTGCAGCTTTCTCTGTGTGTTACAATCTCATTGGCCACCTGCGTATGGCCAGGCTCAACCACATGGCCTTTGCTCTATAAAAGTTAGTCTGTAAGGCAGGGAGGGGTCGCCCTCTCTGTAAGAGTCGACCCCGACTGGTTGGTTTGATTCTCGATGCTTGGCACGAAATAAAGCTATGCTTGACCTTTGCTTTGTATGAATCTTGCTCCTTTGATTACGGACCTATCAAGGGTATTTTGAGAAGGTCTCTATTTGCGAAGGGAATAATAGCACAGACAGTGACAAGGTCTAGGAGAACTGCAAAAGGCAATAGTGCAAGGACCTGCACCAGCAGGGCCCCTGCCCGGAAAAGACTAGGTGTTGTCCCCACAAACCCAGAAGATGCTATGGGAGCCGGACGTCAGCCAGAGGGAAAGGGCCATGTGTGAAGTGAAGGGATGCCCCCAGTCTGAGATGGCCTCACAGGGAGAAGCCCCGGAGATGAAAATCCATGAATTCACTCACCTCCCTCCCATTGTCTACAGGACCTCATTTGCCAAAAAGAATCAAAACCCACAGAGTCCATATAAAATGTAGTCTTGGCACTTACAAGAAGGGGAAGAGTAAAACGTGGAACTGGGAAGATATCAAGCATTACATGGGAGGAAATTTTGTACCTCCATGACTCATTCATTAAAGCAATAAGAGGGGCACCTGGGTGGCTCAGTCGTTAAGTGTCTGCCTTCAGCTCAGCTCATGATCCCAGAGTCCTGGGATCGAGCCCCCGAATCAGGCTCCCTGCTCAGCGGGAAGCCTGCTTCTCCCTCTCCCACTCCCCCTGCCTGTGTTCCCTCTCTCTGCTGTCTCTCTCTCTCTCTCTGTCAAATAAAATCTTAAAAAAAAAAAAAAGATTAAGAGATCTAACAATGTATGTATAAAGGATGAGCTCTTTCTTTCTCAGCAGACTGGAAGGCATGCTTGGAAATATTTGGAATGGTGATGAAAAAAACCCCGTGAGTGGATGTTGAGCAACAAGGCAAATAATAACCCAGCAGCACATGAAATGGGCTTTCAGAAGCAGCGTTTATTGGGGGGGGGGGGGCGAGGGGAAAGGGGGCATTGTGCAGATCCCCATTTGTCCACTGCATATGGAGATTCCACAGTGCCCTCAGATTTGGGGAGGAGACCCTAGCCTTGGGTTTGGGTTGGTTATGAAAAAGCACAACTGGGAAGTGTTTTGTGCCAGTCTCAGCCTATCCATAGTAATGCTGTTGACTATAAATGCCTGGGGCGGGGGGCCCACCTGGACCTCCTCGAGCTTCCCACAAATATCGCCCTTTCCAAACCAGTGTTTGGACTGCACAGACCCTTGTGGTTCTTACTGTGGTTGCAAGATGCTCTTCAGCAATAGCCATCAGGACACTTTGAAAAAAAATAAAGTTTACTACTTACAGGACCTGGAAATTACACAGCATGCATGCCTGGGGTCTCTAGAAGACACCACGCACTGGTGTCTGGGCTGGGGCTTCTCCTTTTATTGGGGTCCAGACTGGGGTCCTAGGGTTTAATGGGCCACTCTTTATTGGTGAATTTAAAAACACAGGAGAGAGAACTGAGAGTAAAGGAGGAGAAATGACACATTGTCCAAAGGGTCTGGAGATCACCGAGATCTGCAAAACAATGGTACGCCAGTGAGCGAAGTGGCTGGGCTCTTTACCTAATTTGTGGCTGGCAATGAGTTCAACTTTGAACTGGATGCCTCACAATCAAAGCTTAAGGCAGGCGCTCACGTTACAAAAAAGGAAAAGAAAACTCAACTCTTTGGGCTTTACGCTACAGGAGTCAACTGCTGCTTTCATAGCCGGGTCAGGCAGGACTCTTGCAGTCACGTGATAAGGGGGTCCTTGGTCCAATTCCCCAAGTCATCTTCGGACAGGATTCATTGCCTTGGATACTCTAGCCAGTCTTCTTGGTGCTCTGAGGGACGTAATTCCTCTGGGAGACCACCATGCCAGGAACCAATCTTGGACAATTGACAATTACCTCTGTACGTAATGTTCTTGTGTGTTAACTTTCTAGGTGATCACCTATTATTTTTATTCTGATCATATCAAAATTTTATTTTAAAAAAAGTTTTATTTATTTGATAGAAAAAGACAAAGCAAGAGAGGGAACACAAGCGGGGGAGTGGGAGAGGGAGAAGCAGGCTTCCTGCTGAGCAGGGAGCCTGATGCAGGGTTCCATCCCAGGACCCTGGGATCATGACCTGAGCCCAACGAACGAAGGCAGACACTTAAGGACTGAGCCACCAGGCACACCCATATCAAAGTTTTAAAGTAGTAGCTTTTTAGAACTATATTGGATATACCAGGATTTAAAAATCTTAAGGTGCATTTAAATCACATTATTGGCTTTAATTGGATGAACTTGGTGATTTCATTTTCCTGGTGTTAAGTTACCTTAAATAAAGAAGAGGGGATGAATAAGATGATTTCAAAGAATTCTTTTATCACTAGCATTCTTCTGTCATTTCCATTTACCTCTGGAACCCAGAAGAATACTCTTAAAACCTGAAGGTGACCATTCTGTGCTTACTAATGTAAACATTTCAGATACTACCAGGGTATTTTTTTTTAATTCTTTTTATTATAGACCATCAGCCTCTTTTTGTATTCACTAACAGATCTTTGTGTTTACAATATACAGCTTATGCATTAATTGAGGAAAACGGGTGATGGGGACATTCTAAGTCAGCTTCAGATAGGGATAGTATAAAAAAGGAGGGAGGATGGGCTTACAAGAAGCTCATCACTATTTGATTTACATTTAACATGACTTTCAGTAAAGTAAGCTGCCTACTTTCTCTGCAGGAAATGGGACTAAGGGTAAAGCCACTAAAGAAAAGAGACTAACTTTTTTTTTTTAAAGATAATTATTAGGTGTGAATTCAGTAAGATATATTTGCTTCATGGGGCGGGGGGAGAGTGTGTGTAAATTCACTATTTACTTTGTTTACATCGTGCATTATATTGTTTAGCATTGTAGCAATAGACCAAGAAAGAGGAAATCAAATCATGAAGATGAGTTTGTCCTTAGAGAACCTGGAACTCTGAGTTCATTACCCACATTGATCCAACTTGAAATAAAATTGCAAGGCTTTTGCATAACACTGTTGCAGTTTTCCTGAAAGCCAGGGGTCCTGAACACCACTTAGCCAAAAATCTACAAAGACTGCATGTGCTACAAAGTATTACTGCATTACTGAGAGCATTTTTGTTATTGTGAATAGGGATTTCCTGTTTAATTTCTTAAGTGTAATTTACATGGAAGTAAGCCTATACAGAGTTCAGGTTTGCTGACAATTATCACAAAACCTTTCTTCTACATAGGTCTGTATTTACCCCCCAGAAATATAGTAGTAGAGAGTGCTTTTATTAAAATCAAAGCAATTAATTGAAGTTTTTATGTTTTGCAAAGTTTTCCATCACAACTACATAATGTTATTTGAAAGCATCTCTTATCACATAGAAGAGCACTTGGCAAACTTTGGTAGCTTAGGAATCATCTGAGCACCTTGTTAAAGTGCAGATTCTATTTCAATAGGTCTTCCGTAGGTGGGCCCAAGATCTGCATTTTTAATAGGCTCTCTGGTAATGTGGGGAGCTGGCACAAGGACCACTCGTTGAAAAGCAAATATCTAAGAAAAAAAAATAAAGTGAATGAAGTATCTCTTTTCTATTTCTAGGACACAGTCTGTGACTTTTGCTACCATAAGGGTGAGCATCAGAAATTACTGAGATTAAAGAATTTGAGCACCAAAATGTGATTGAGGACTGACCCTCGTGTCCAGATGCAAAGAAAGAAACTAGAAACAGACATCTCATGCTGGTGCTCATTCTGGCTCCAGACCAGACGGAAGAACAGAGGGCATATTTAATGGCCTTTGAAACTTAAGACTCAGTCTGGGGTGCTCACAGGAGTGCCACTGGAGCCCCTTAGTGATATGTGGGCTAAGCCAGATCCCGTGTTTGCCAGGATGACTGTGCACAATCATTTATATAAACATCTATGTTAATTAGGCACAGGGCAAAGGAAAGAAGTATTAGAAATATTTACTGAAGTGTTTCATTCAGATTATTCAGTCTTAAATTCTACAAATGCTTATGAGATACCTACTTGCCAGGATTCTAACATATTCCCCGGAGGAGATAGCAAGTAAAATAACCTTGGGGTTCTATGTCTGAGAAACTTGCAAATGATTTGGGAAAATATGATTTGCACATACAAAATGGTTTTTTGGTTATCAATAACTTGATGCATTATAGCCTAAATGCCAAATTAGAGATAAGGACTAAAGTTATGGACTACAAATTTCAAACGAAAAGTAGGTGATGCCTACTGTGCTTTCCTAGTACATCTGTGTTCTTGTTTTCCAAGATGATCATTGACTTCATTTTCTCTCCATGTCCAAAGCTCCTTTCCTTATTGTCAGCTATGACCTTCCCCATTCTTTATTGATAAAAAGATAATTAATCCGAAAGGAACCAATTTACATTCCCATCACCAAATTAGTGGAAACTTACTCTCTCTGCCCATGTTCTTCTCCTTTCTTCTTTTTGCACTGCTCCTGCCTATGCCCAGCCTCTCTACTTTTATTGCCTCTAGTCCACTTAACAATCTTGCTTTTGCAATTTCCCCTTTCTTTTGCAAGTGAATTTTCAGCTAGAACCATTACCACTGACTTGCAAATATACCTTAATATTGCCTAGACTTAAGAGAAAAAAAAAAGGTCCATTGTTGATACTATATCTTCTGGTCACTGCCTTATTTTTCAGCTCATTTTCAGTACTATTTTTCAAAGACAGTTTTTCGTTTTTCACTTTCTCCTCACCTTTACGCTTTCTCCTATGAGTGGGGTTCCTTCTTTCAAGCCTTCTAAGTGAGCTTCATTTCTTCTCTGCTCATCCACGTGGGTTTTCTTTTGCCAGATCTGGTAGCTGAATTTCTGTCCTTATCTCATTGGACTTCCTGGTAGCATCTGACATGGTTGATCATCTCTCTTCTTTTAGAAGCATCTTCTTCTCTTGACCTCCATATCAACATTTTCTTGGTTTCCCCTGTGTCTTACTGGAAGCTTCTTTCTGATGCAACCTTCAGATTTTAGAGATTTCTCGGGGCTCAAACCTTCTTTCCTTTTCTCTATCTGCACTAAGTCTCACTGAGTTCTATGATTTTAAGTCAACTTAAAAGGCATAGTGTCAGGCTTAGATATGCTTTTCTGTAACTCTGAGATGTAACAAAAGCTGAAATAGTACAATGTAGAGAACAAACTTGCACACTTCTCTGGGGCCATCTTCCAGGGAAGCCCAGAGGTAAGGTAGCCTCAGCTGGTTTCTTAGCCTTTAGCATTAAAAGCTAACAGATAAGAGCAAAGAATGAGGTAAAAGTTTTCTTTGGGAGCAACTCAAAGTTTTTGGACCACACAACCTCCTTCATACTCTTTTGGAACTCCATGAACTATCCATCCCTGCACTTACGGAATGCTGGTAGTTGTTCAGGGAAGCTGCATCAGGGTTCAGGGACGGAAAAGATGACATATGGCTGTGAGAACAGGGTTGAATCAATAGCATTAGGAATGGATGGGCTTTTGTTCTGAGCACTAAACTGGGGCAAGACTATTAAATTAAGCCTTGAGGAAAAGAATCAAGATCAGCAATATTAATAAGTGCTGCCATTTTTGACATTTGTGTGTATTTGGGTGGGAGAACCCAAATGCACTTTATAGTTCTGTACCCGTGTAATAGTTAGTCTGCTCATTAAATCTCCTCCAAGGGCCACATAGACCTACAGGTGATAAGGTCATCTTGACAACTTGGATGATGGGCAATATGGCTACAGAAGATTTTGAAAAGTGGATGTAAGTTGATGACATATATCCTATTTTACCTCTAGCTTTGTTTAACTCTCTGTGTCTCTCATTCCCATTACTGCTTCCTACTACCAGCCCCTGATTTATAGTATATCACTTTCAGATTTGGAAAACCTGGTCTATGGCCAAGGATTAGTAGGAAGCATGGAGAAAAGCAGGTTTTGTTTTGTTTTTGTTTTCTTTAATAATAATGGTAAGAAAAACACTGGAGTTGGGTTTTTACTCAAAATCAATCTTCCTTCTACAATTATGGTTTTATAAAAATTTTATTAGGAGGTTACAGCCTTATTAGGTTGGGTCAATATATCTATCTGTCTGTCTGTCTATCTATATTGGTAAGGTTTTTGACTAGGAATCAAACACTCTAAAAGCATACATATTTTGACACAGTCCTATTTCCAAGATTTTAACGGAGTTCCATAAAGCAGAATGCGTTATTAGAATACTCCTGGATTGAGGATACTAACTGAAGCCCTTCCCCCCACCCAAATTAATGAATCTACTAGCTATTCCTTTTGGACTGGATAAAGAACTGCCATAGTTATTTTTTTATGCTTTTCCAGGATGGTGTTTATAATGTGTGTTAGACAGAAGGGGTCAACCTAAAATGGATGGCATATTTCATGGAAAACTGGCCCTTACATCTTCTTGTGTGTTCTTCCCTTGTTGGCCTCACTCTCTTATGCAAGACAGAGGACCCTGCCCTCAGATCCCTGGCACTGGAGGTGTTCAGACAACGCGTGGGAGGCCTCTTTCTGCTGTACTATTTACACCATCATTATGCATCTTGATTCTACCCAATGAATTAATGCTAAATGCCCAGGAATTATAGTATTTCCCCCTTGTAGGACAAAGGTAACTTAGAAGTTCATTTAGGGTCTTCTAATATTGGCTCTAAAAGACTGAACATTCATTGTGATGAAACACTAAATGCAGATAAGAACATTTCCCTAAGAAGCCCACTAATTGCTTGGTTTCATTATTTTGTTTCTGCACAGGAAATTCTAAGCTGAGAGAGCGTCTCATTTCTTAGCAATAATGTGATTAGTGTCTTCCTCCTGAAGTTTTCCTGTGGGGCAGGAAAAGAGCAGAAATCACCTGGTCCGTCAGGATTTGCCAAGATGGGAAGCTCATTTGTATGCACATAGGTGCTGTGTTTCTTCCACAGATTGCTTGGTCCATATAACAAAGGAATATTGCTATGAATTCTGAGCAGCCTCAGGGTGCTCTTCAAAGACTCCAGGCAATGGAAAGGAAGAAAGGGTCTTTTGGTTAACTACTGAACTTCATTAATTAGAGGAAAGCATTTGTTGCATGCCTGGTTATGTCTTATGTCAATAACTTTTGTTATTTAAAATGTTTTTGTACTGTAGTCATAAGCTTAAAACCATACTTCCCCCCAATATACTAACTTCATATTTCTTAGAGAATACTGATAGCTGTTGATATGCATACAAAATTTAAAAATCTATATTTTTATGTAAAATGAGGAACTTGATTTAATATAAAGAACAAAAAATTCAATTTTTAAACAATTATAAGCTGGGGAGAATAGAGTTTATCATGATGAAATGAGAATTGCTAACTATTGTGTATTTTCAACTATCAATTTATCATCACTAATTACTATCATTACAGACTATGAACATAAGATTAATGGGGATTTCTGAGTTCTCTAATGAGGTCCTTTGTAGCAAAATTTATACCAGTGACATGATTTCCTTTTGTTTAGGATATCAGTATAATTAGTCTGGCTCCCTAATTATGAGGAAAGTCCTAAATAGAGATAAAAGTTTCACCAATGAAAGTATGGCCCCTGCATTTCACAAACTAATGATTAGTCTCAAAGTAGAGAACTTCGACTTCAAATTGAGATCTTTTTGTTGTCGTTGTTGTTGGGACTTGCAATGGACATGAATTTTCAAGTTCCACGGTGTTTGGGAATTTGTATTTAAAATGTAAAAAAAAAAAAAAAAATTGTGGGGGGAGGGGCATTGGGAGAGGGAGGGAGAGAATCTTAAGCAGGCTCCATGCTCAGAAAGGAGCCTGACACAGGGCTCGATCCCACAACCCTGAGATCATAACCTGACCTGAAATCAAGAGTCAGATAATTAACCACCTGAGCCACCCAGGTGCCCTAGAAATTTGTATTTTAAAATGAGTTATTTAGGGATGCCTAGGTGTCTTGGTTGGCTAAGCGTCTGCCTTTGGCTCAAGTCGTGATCCCAGGGTCCTGGGATTGAAAACCACATTGGGCTCCTTGCTCAGTGGGGAGCCTGCTTCTCTCTCTGCCTGCTGCTCCCCCTGCTTCTTCTCTCTGTCTTTCTCTCTGACAAATAAATAAAACCTTTAAAAAATTAAAAAAATAAACCATTAAAAAATATGCTATTTACCAATGTAAATTTTACCTTATGAGGGTATAAGGGTATAAAGAGAGACTTACGTTAGTGCCCATTTCAAACAATTATTAATAAAGAGACCTAGGAAAATTCTAATAGGAGCTCTTGCTGTAAATGACACGTGTGCATGTATGCGTGTGTGAGTGCATGTGTGTGTGTGTGTGTGTGTGTGTGTGTGTCTTCACAGGCTAAACCGTCTCTATAATTTTTGGAAGCTCTTTCTTTAAAGACACTTGTAGAGACTTTTTTTACCATGAGTCTATGCTGACACATCCTTGTTCTTTCACAACACTCATTCCTTCCCTCCCAACCATAACTGGCATATTCCCACCAGGGACCGCCTCTTCCCATCTCCTCATTTCTCAGAGGTACAGTCCCTACTTTCTTTGGACATTATTTGTAGAGAAGAAGAGCACTTCTCTGTGTAATTATACTTCTAATACCTTCATTTCAGTTAAGTTGAACATACATTCATAAATCCACCACCTTCTTCTTCTCCTTCTTCTTTTTAGTAGGGAGGTGGGAGAGTCTCATCTCTGTAAGTAAATTCTCAGTACTCCTGCCCCTTATTGCCTGCATTAGTTGTCCTCTTGAAGATGTTGAGAGGGAGAAGTGGAAAAGTAACCACGAATGACAGGCACCCCCTGTAAGGAGACTCACGCCCCCTGTGTATCCTCTCACATTCAGAACAAGCAAGCACAGGTCTGACTGGGTTCTACCAGATGGGGTTCCTGCCGGCACCCCTGCCATTCTGGGTCAGATACATCTGACTTCAGTCATACGCCTCTCTCTACTATGGGTCACTGACCCCGTTCGTCAGGCTATTGTGCAGATTAGAGAGAACATATGTAAAGACCTGACATTTGGTTAGTGGCCACTGTTATTATTATTATTGTTTTATCACCCAACGGGTCTTTCCCACTGCAAGAAACATGGAACGTAAGACACGAGGCAGGTGGCAGATGCACACATGAAACCCTCATCTGTGCTCACAGGACTATGGACACAGTAAGTGGTTGCATGGATTTGAAAGTTGAGGCCCCTGCCGTGGTAAGAGATGGAGTGGGCAATAGGCACACAGAGGAAATGGTCATACGGAAAATCAGGGGAAGATAAATACTTTTACTTTCATGCTTTCAAAATATTCTGAAATTATAATGCCCTTAAGAACCTGTGAGGTTTGAACTGCCTTTTCCCCATTTTATAAGATGCATAGACTGAGGCTCAGGAGAGGTTAGGGAACTAGCTCAGTCACACGGGTATTAGGAGGCTGGGAAACGATTTGGAGTCTGGAGTATTCGGTTTTCGGGTCTTTGCTCTTAACACTACCTTTTGAAGTTCCCACACATCCCAAAGAACCACAGAGTCGCCTTGCTCGCTCCTGCAGCCAAGGACCATTCTGTCTCCGTTCCTAGAGCACACACTGCAGAATCAGGTGTGGGTGGAACATTGCCCCCATGGTAGGAAAATCTGGCATATTTTTATTAATTTTCCTTGAAATCTGGGTATGAATTTAGTCTCTCATTTTGTGAAATGCACAATCCTTCAGGACCATTAAAACCTAATTCCTAATTAAACATATGTATAAATCAACTGTCTTAAAGGCTTAATCGCTTTCTACTTCAACCCCACAGAACACTTCAGTTTCCTGCCCAGAACTGAGAGGAGAAAACAATGCAAAGTTTATGTTAACATTTGTGAAAGTTTCCTTGTTTTTTTCATTTTATACCCTGGCCCAGCAGTTTTCAGTTGTGGTCCTTGAAGGGTTAATAGGTGTCTCAAATTTTAAAAAATAACATGTTAAAAGATTATATTAGAAATATAGAAATGTTATGGGGTGCCAGAGTGGCTCAGTCAGTTAAGCATCTGCCTTCAGGCTCAGGTCATGATCTTGGGATCCTGGGATTAAGCCCCGCATTGGGCATCTGGCTCAGGGGGAGCCTGCTTCTCTCTCTCCCTCTCTCCCTCTGTTCATGCTCACGCTCTCACAAGTAAATAAATAATACCTTTAGAAATCTTAAAAAAAAGCAATATAGAAATGTTATATTGAAAAATAGAGAGATGTATGAAACTATTAAACCGGTATAAATGGTGGCTCTTACTTCAGCGATAATGTACGTGTAAGTAAAGGAATGTCAGGGGCACCTGGGTGGCACAGTCAGTTAAGTGTCCAACTCTTGGTTTTGGCTCAGGTCCTTATCTCAGGGTTGCATGATCGAGCCCCACATCAGGCTCCATGCTCAGTGCAGAGTTGGTTATGAGTTGAGAGTCTCTCTCCTTCTCTCTCTGCCCCTCCTGCTTGTGCTCACTCTCTCTCAAAATCAATAAACAAATCTTTAAAAAGAAAGAAAGAAGGAAAGAAAGAAGAGGAATGTCATAGCTGAAAAAAGAAGGTAGCCACCGAGAGACCATACCATGAAGGCAAGCATGAGAGTCCCCCAGGGTGTGACATCAGCAACATTTCAGCATCTACAAGGGGCGCTGGGCTTATCTTTTCAGGTTCACTCAGCCCCTGATGTTGTGTTACGTCAACACAATGTAATAACATCCAATAGTTTCTGAGGTTGAATCTGTGCCAGACACTGAGATAGGCGCCATGGTTAAGATGTCAATAAGACATTGTACCCACCTTTCTGAGGCTTAAAACCCAGGCAGACAGACTCTCAAACCAACAGTGTGTGCACACTTGCTGCACTGATGTGAAGAGAGCAGAAAGGAGAGGGGCCCAGGGAGCTCATGAGAGACTAATCTTCAGCTAAAAGGATGGCAGAGGAGCTGGTGCTGGATCCAGATTGTGAAGCTAAGGGGTTAGCTAGGCATCAGAGGAAGAAGGAGTGTACCAGACAGGTGAGAGCACAGAGAAATCTCTGGAAACTAAAATTACTTTGGAACAGATGGAGTGAAAAATACCTGTGAGGGAAGGTCAAGAGAAGAAAGTGGAAAATACAGCCAAGATCAGTTTGTGAGGGATGTGGAGTATCTTGTTTATTGTTTTGGCTTTCTTCTAAAAGCTGTGAAAAACCCACTGAAAGGTTACAAATACAGGAGTGACATAAATTAGATTTTTACTTCTGGCAAATTATTCTAGCATCAGGATGTTGTAGGCATGGACGATGTAGGCATCTTTTCTGTTTTTTTTTTTTTTTTGTCAACATTTTATTCCTTTTTTTCTTTTTCTTTAAGATTTTATTCATTCATTTGAGAGAGAGAGAGAGAGAGAACATGAGCAGGGGGGAAAGGTAGAGGAAGAGGGAGAAGCAGACTCCCTGCTGAGCAGGAAGCCCTATGTGGGACTCAATCCCAGGACCCTGGGATCATGACCTGAGCCAAAGGCAGAGGCTTAACCCACTGAGCCACCCAGGCGCTCTCAACATTTTATTCCTAACACCCAGCAGAACACCTGGAATATGGTAATCCCTCATACATACTTGTTGAATGAATATTGAATAGATGACTTAAATTCATTTTACTTTTATTAAAACAATTGATTAAGTTCTCAATTGATTAAGGGGAGGGTATCAAGCAATTTTCCATATTTCTGGGTGAAGTCTTTGGTGAAGGATGGCACCCCCCACTAAGGCACAGAATATCAGAGAAGGAGCAGGGGTCAGCTTCTGACACGGGAGGCATCATGGAGCAGCCGTGGGGGAGGAAATGTCCAGGCACAGCTGGAGACATCTGTGCAGAGGTCGGGAAAGATGGTCATGGGTTCTAAAGGAAGTGGGAAAGAGTATGGTTAGAAGTTTCCAATGCTACAGGAAAATCTCGCAGAGACGGCCTGACAGGTACTGGTTTCAGAGAGGTCATTTGTGACTCTCCAGAGAGTCGTTCCTTCGGAATGGTAAGGACGCCCCGCCTTCTGGGGAGTGGAGGGGGTTGGGAAGTGGAGACTAGCGATAGATTTGTCCTTCTAGAAACTTGGCTGACAAACGAGAGATACAGAGTAGGCTCTAGAGGCAAGCTACCTTGCTCTTAATATTGGAGAGGAGGTTTGAGGCCTGTTATGTGATAAAAAGAAACATCCAGCCATGTGTCATGGGGGGTGGGAGGGGGAGAATAAAAACACAGGAAAGAAAGAAGCAATCTCTAGAGGCAATAGAAGGTGTTGGGCAGCAGCACATCTCTTCCTCTGAGTCAGAGAGAAGGCAAGCTGAGGCAAGTCACAATGGCTTGCTCCTATTTCCAAACAGGAAACAATTCCAAAATAATAAGCAATGTCAGGCATAGAGCTGGGGGACCGGGAGAGTCAGGTCAGCGACTGGAACCGAGTAAGGGAGACGGAGCTGTGGTGGGGAGTATGTATGGTGCTCTAGATACACCTTGTCACAGTTTTGGTGACTTGTTGGATATACTTGGAAAATTGAGAAATCCTTTTATTTTTATTTTATTTTATTTTGGGGTCAGATCTTCCATCAGCCTTTAAGAACTGAAGCTTCATTATTACATGATTATGAAGTGCTACTTTTAATGAAGAGTTTCAGCTCTCCAACACTAATTAGGTTAAATCCCATTATAACTGTCTGCTGTACGGTTTACAACTCATTTCACTGCACAACATCATTTATATTCAACTGGAAGAAAGGTTCCAACCGATACTATGTTTTTACTGTCAGACTCTACCTCTTGCTTAAACAATTACTTGATTTAATTACATTAGATTGCTAGTATGCATACCTTTTTTTTTTTTTAAGATTTTGTTTATTTATTTGTCAGATAGAGAGAGAGAGAGCACAAGCATGGGGAGCAGCAGGCAGAGGGAGAAGTAGGCTCCCTACCAAGCAAGAAGCCCCATGCTCCCAGGGTCCTAAGCCCAAGGCAGACACTTAACCAAAGGAGCCACCCAGGTGTCCCTAGTGTGTACCTTCCTAAGATTCCAAAATGAGGAGCATCGGGCTCCCTGCTCAACGGGGAGTCTGCTTCTCCCTCTGTCCCTCCCCCTGCTCATGTTTTCTCTCTAGCTCTCTCTTTCAAAAAAATAAATAAAAAACCTTAAAAAAAAGGACTCCAAAATGAATCAAATTCTTGGATATAGATCCATACATAATTTTCATAAACTCAAACTCATGTATCTAATGAGTAGGAGTGAATTTAAAATGCTTTGATTAGTTTTTTCTAGTCGAAAGGAGCATCTGTTGCCCCCAAATTTCTGGATCCATCAGTCCAACACTTAGAATTTTTTTTTACTGAGCGATAATGAATTTATCACTATTGAACTATTTATTCTGTCAATTCCCTTTTAATCAATGAGAAAATCCATTAAGCTACTGAGTCTAAATATGTTGTTGTGTAATAATAATGCCTAACTTTTATTGAGTACCTAATATGTGCCAGCATTGTTTTAGGTGACTTTACTATTATTTAATGTTCTTAGCATTTTTATGAAGTAGGTATTATTATTAATTTAGGATCATGAGGATGAGGATAATTCCCCATTGTGTTTGTTTGCTGCCTACAACAGAATCTGGTGAAGAGTAGGCATGTAAAACATACTTAATCAATAAATAAAACTCCATTTGACAGATGAGGAAACTGAGCCACAGAGATGCTAAGTAACTGGTCTTACTCCCTAAAGTTTATTTTTCCCCTAAGGTTTTATAGTGCAATTAAATGAGCAACTATAAGATAAGTACTTCAAATAGAGTAGTGGTGAGGATGAAATATATTCATATTTGTGAGTTAATAGAATAGGGCCTGGAGCATACTAAACACTGGCCAGGGAATCTGCCAGCATTACTAGAAGAATCTATTTACTTTTGCGTCTTTCTCTCACGGTCAGGGAAAAGCCTTATTTATTTTTCTACCCCTGGGGACAGTGTGTTACATACATTAGGTAGTTCACAAATATGTGAAAAAATGTTTTCAAAGAGATATTTCTTTTTTTTTCTTTTTTTAAAGATTTTATTTATTTATTTGACAGAGATCACAAGTAGGCAGAGAGGCAGGCAGAGAGAGAGAGAGAGAGGGAAGCAGGCTCCCTGCTGAGCAGAGAGCCCGATGCGGGACTCGATCCCAGGACCCTGAGATCATGACCTGAGCCGAAGGCAGCGGCCTAACCCACTGAGCCACCCAGGCGCCCTCAAAGAGATATTTCTGAGAGCTTAATCAATTGTTTTAATAAAAATAAAATGAATTTAAGTCATCTATTCAATATTCATTCAACAAACATGTATGAAGGATTACCATATTCCAGGTGTTCTGCTGGGTGTTAGGAATAAAATGTTGGGGGTGCCTGGGTGGCTCAGTTGGCTAAGCATCTGCCTTTGGCTCAGGTCATGATCCCAGGGTCCTTGGATTGAGTCCCACATAAGGCTTCCTGCTCAGCAGGGAGTCTGCTTCTCCCTCTTCCTCTACCTTTCCCCCTTGCTCATGCTCACTCACTCTCTCTCTCTCTCTCTCTCAAATGAATGAATAAAATCTTAAAGAAAAAGAAAAAAGGAATAAAATGTTGACAAAAAACAGAAAAGACAGACCTGGCCCTCAGGGAAGTTGCAATCTTGGGAGGTGGAGAGATACCAATATATGCTTTCTTTTTTTATAGTCTTGAATAGGAAATGATCTAAACCATGACTTACGCATGTGAAATCTATAAAAACTTCTTGATAAACTAGAACATAAACTAAAGTGGAAACAGTGATGAAAGGCATGACCTATGCAAAAACATTAAGAATAGAGCAAATGTATAGATTGGAGATACATAATACTGAGAGGAAAAGGGTAACTATTTAGTCATATCTGGAACAGAATAACAGAACCAGCTGGAAGAATTAAGGTGATTGAGTGTTGCATAATAAGAAACAACATTATACAATCTAAAAATGAAACATTTAGATTGGAAATGGGAAAAAAACCTGGTAATGATAAAATTGGTTAGATAATGGGATAATTTGTCAAGAAACATCCTATTTTCAAATACAGGTGTATATTTCAAATACAAAATGTATAAAATTTGCAAACCACGTATAAACCCAGCGGGGGAAACATTAGCACATCAATAATGTATTTTGTTGTGCTGCAATGTATCCAAGCACTTAATTCTGTATTGAGATAATGACACTTCAGCATGTCCCTGACATAAGCCTGGATAGAGGCCCAGTCGCATCTCCAGGCCCTGGGACTTGTGAGACGTTTCCCAAAGCTGATGCTCAAGATAGCTTGATAGTCTTCATCATGCCCTTTGACCTCTGTGGGCTTCAGTGACCTCAACTGTGAAGCAGGGTAATGATTTAACTCACGATGAAGAAAACAGTAACTAGCATTTATAGAGATCCCGCAGTGTTTCTAAGAGCAAGATGTTCTTACAGATACAGGCTGCTCTGGTAATAGTGGACTCCATCTTTATGGGATCCAGGAGCCTGTGTATGTGTGTGTTGTTAGTCAGGGGCAGACCCGGGAATGACCTTTCTGACTCCAGCAGCCACCTTCTGTCCTCCGAGCCCTCTTCCCGCCTACAAGATCTAACTTCAAACCTCCATGAAACGAGCAACCTGAAGACAACCAAAGAGGCACCCTCCCCAGTGCTAATTTTACTTCAGAAATAGTTCATGTTTCACACGAAAAGGGTTTTTTTTTAACTTCAAAAAGGTTGTGAAAAAGGAAGTTTCTAGAATTGCTGCAATCACTACCATGTCTTGCTATTGATGAGCGGTTACACCAGGGCTGGCATCACAGCATGTAAGGCAAGCCGATCCTACCATCTCTCTCTCCAGACTCCTTCCCATCCAGCTCCTGAGTACTCTATGCTCTAAGATATTCTTCTTCCTTTTTTTTTTTTTTTTTAGGATTTTTAAAAATTCATCTATTTGACAGAGAGACAGCAAGAGAGGTAATATAAGCAGGAGGATGGGAGAGGGAGAAGCACGCTCCCTGCTGAGCAGGGAGCCCGAGGCAGGGCTCAATCCCAGGACCTTTGGATCAGGACCTGAGCCGAAGGCAGACACTTAACCAACTGAGTTACCCAGGTGCCCCTAAGAAATACTTCTTGCCCCATCATCCTATTCACAACCCAGGATGTGCTCCCACTGTCCAGCCTCCCTGGTCCCAGCCATGTCTAAGGGGAAAGCAGCCTTACTGCCTCTTGAAGGAATTCACAGTAGCCTACAGATGACTCTTAGAGCAATCCAACTCTCCTAGGACATATACAATGGAGAATTAATAGCTCGCATTGCACGGAGCACTGTTGCTCACAAAGCTATATAAGCATATTTAATTTTGTGAGGTGTTGTTATCCATATTTTTCAAATAGGGAACCTAAGTTTGAGAGAGAATCATTAGCTCAAGAGTCAATCCGCTGTTAAGTGGTGGAGCCATAGTTTAGATGCAGAACTTCTCACTCATGATTTCACCTTCTGTCCATCATCTCTTACAGCTGTTCATGGGCACTGGCTTTTTTATTTTTTTTTCCTGAAGGAGGAAGAGGATTAACTTTTTCCTTGCCCCTTTCCTCATCCTGGCCACCAGCCCACCAACCACACCCTTCCTTTGAGCCATGGCATGTCCAAGTGACTTGGCAAATGCATTAAAAAACTTGCTAAATATCCTCTTGTCCTTCACTGACCTGTTGAACAGAGTTCATTGCCAAATTTGGCAACAGAGAGGCAAGAGCAGATGACGTAGTCTGAAACTTGTGTTTTCAACGAAAGTGCATTATTTTTTCATTGTTTCATTTCATGCTTGGTGAGTACTATTTTGGCACCTTGCATACATTGTCTCATTTGATATGTATGGGCATCCCAGGACAAACAGTGCTATTACTATGGGCATGTTATAGATGGGAAGACCGAGGCCAGCACAGCTAGGTAATCTGCCTGAGAGCTAACAGATGAAGCTGGGGTACAAAAACCAAGAGCGTGTTCCTAGAGTTCCCGCCTTAGCCCTGATGCCCCACTGCCTCCCACGGATCTTCCTCTTTCTTCCTGCGGAATGCTGCAGAGATTGATGTTGGTGAGGGCATGGACAGCTATGTCCAGATAGCCTCAAGACAGCCATGATCTCGTATTTCTGATGCTTTCCCAGCATCTGTGCCCAACAGGTGACTTGATGTGTTTGCTCAGTAAGAACAATCTCTGGAATCTTCATTGATCTGAACTCAACCTCCCTACTCTTGGGAATTATTGAACCCAGCATAAAACATGAGTTCATGTCAGGAGCAAATAGATCCATCTCTGCATTCCCGTCCGAATGAGGCTTTTCCCCATGGAAATCAATGGAAGTTGAGCGGCTCAAAAGAGCTTTCCTGAGATGTGCTAATAGCAGAATCACTCTGGGCCCCCTCCTACTTATTGTGGAAGGAATGAGCCTTCAGATGGTGCCTGCATCCCAGTAGACAGGGTAGGGCCGAGAGCTAATAAACACAGAGATATCCCAAGGGCTTAGTGAGCTGGAATGTTGGCCTTCTCAAAAATTAAGCAACACAAAGTATAGGACTCATGAACTGTGGTCCTGCAAATTTTTTAACCTCTCAGCACCTCTAATTCCTCATCATAGGGTTGCTGTTTGGGTTATGTTGTGTTAACTTGTGTAAAATGTTTGTAACGGAGTTGGACGTTCGTTTAGTGAGTGTTCCCTAACTGTGACTTCTCTTTGCTGCTGACTCTCCTGAGTACATAATAGGAAGAGTGGGATAACAGTGATTTTAATCTCGAAAGAGACCCATAAAAGGAGAATGAGGGAAGATACGACAATTTCCAGTTCATTCTCGCTCTTCAACTCCTTTGTCACACGCTACCTCTTCTTCGGAGCCCCTTTCAATTCCTCAGGCAAACCGGTCCTCCTCCTGTAGGTCCCAATGCTTTATTTATTGCTCTGTCAGATTAATTCTCACATTCATCATACTCCGATGAGGCAGGTTCAGATGAGGAAACTGAGGTCTGATGTTCAGCAATCTGTTTCTTTCACAGAGCTGCTAAGCCGTAGAGACAAGACTCAAATGGAGCCAAAATATAATCTTTGGATTTACATAACTTAGGGTAGCCCAGTGCTTAATTGGCTTTTGAGTCAGAAAAATCTGAGCGGGAGTCCAGGTTTCAGCATTTATTATCTATATGACCTTGGGTAACGCTAGTTTCTCGACCTGTTCAATGTGAATAGTGGTGTTTACCTCTTGGGACAAGTGAGGATTAAGTGAGATGGCATTTATGGAGAACGAGAAGGGACTTAATTAACTGAAGCTTTTACTAGAATTATCTACCACCACCAGACCTTAATCCCAGCTTTATATTCCCAGCACAGTGTTCAGCATGTCTCTATGGATGGATGGATGGGTGGATGGATGGGTGCATGGATAGATGGATGGATGAAACATGAAGGATTAAGTTGTACTGAGAAAATCATGCTCTGAAATACCACATCAAAGCAATATTATATATCAGTTATTTTAATACAAACGTTATTTAATGCAAATATATTCCTTACTGGACATTTTATGCATAAAGTAATGAAAGTAGGAGAAATCATACAAATATAAAAGTTAGACATAGTCATAATTTTTATAAATGGCTGGATCGATTAACATTCCTAGATACTTAAACAGTGTACAAATGCATGATTTTTTTTTCTAATCAGAATATCCCATTTGTACTCACATTACATTGCCTAGAAACACCTATTTATTATGTTACTGAAAAATCTCACCATCAACGATTGATAATCCATAACATTTTTATTATGACTATTGTTTCTTAAATAAGTATTCTGTTACTTGTTGCTTGGCATATGTTGATTGGTTCATATAAATTTAAAGTGGTGAGAAATTTTTTTCTGGTATCACTCATCTTAGAGGGGAAAAAGAACATCCGAAATCATCTTCCAGGCCTGTGACAAAAGGGGCACTTTATGACCTGGCTCCTGTCCAGAAGTTTCCCTCATTGCTGACGATTTTGAGAAACATTCTACTGCTATTACCCAAACAGAAATATGGCGGTTTTTCTTTCCCTAAAGCTATGTAATAGACTTTGTATGTAATAGGCTTTGTAATAGACTTTCTTTTCCTATCTATCTCTGTGTCTTCAGAGAGACATCTTTTTAGGGTTTTTCCTCCCTCTCCTCTGGAGCCTTCAGGCCCCTTGAAGAGCTTGTAGCCAATAATATGTTTCCTCGATGTCATCATTCTGTCATATATGCTCTACTTAAAAAAGAAATATTGACCCTGAGACATTTCCATTGGCTCCCAAACATATTGATCATTACAATTATGAGGTCAATAAGGGGAGACAGGTTTAAAAAAAAGTGTATTTATAAATTCCCAGATCCATGAATTTTCCCCATTTTTCTCCACCAGGATGTGCTCTGTTTGATATCCTTCTGTCCTCTCTTGAGTCTTTTAATTATGCCTCATAGCTTGCTAATCTAAAAGGCATTTTTAGAGATTATGATCTGCCTCCTAAACTAGACATCTACATTAGATGTATCTGGATTATAAACAGATACATGAATACTGTTTTATTCAAGGCTGTTATATATTTAATTAAGGAGGAAAATGCCATAGTGGTTATATATACAAATTTCATTTTTAGGGAAGAGTTTCCCAATTTTAGGTTGTTTGATAGTAGTTGAATGCACTTGCCAACAGTAGCAATAGGTTGATAACCTTTGCAACAAGAAAGAATAATTAGTGTAAAGAAAGAAGAGGATGATGAGAGGTTTTAGTGGATCAAAGACTTTACGGGGTGAGGAGTGAAGAGATGCATGTCACTCTGGACTAGACCTTTGGAGAACAGGAAAAAGCAGCCTGCCAGGAAGGGAGGTCAATTTGAGTTCCCTTTTCTCAAGCTGGTTCCAATGGACATTGTTTATCCTCAGTTAATATCTAAATATTAGATAATAATATTTGCCTTCATATTTTATATAAAATACTATTATTTATATATTTTATATATATATATATATATATATATTTTATAGCCTCACATTACCCATGAATTTCTTGGTTTAACAGTGAAAAAGAAAAAGAAAAAAGTTCTACTATGAACATATTAATTCAATCCTACATGAAGAATAAAATTACAGCTAAATTAATTCAAAATGGATAGCAGACTTAAATATAAAACTTAAAACTGATTAAAAAAGTAAGAAAAATTTCAGAATCTAGGGCTAGGCAAAGAGTTCTTAGACTTGACTCCAAAAGTATTACTGACAAATTGGATGTTATCAAATTAAAAATGTTTTGACTCCAAAAGTATTTACTGACAAATTGGATATTACCAAATTAAAAATGTTTGCTCTGCTACGGAGTCTGCTAAGGGGGAAGGAAAGACAAGCTGCAGATGGGGAGAAAATGCCTGCAAACGACTCATATCAAGACTATACAAAGAAGTATATATAAAACTTATATAAAAAACTTACATAAAAAACTTAACATTGGGGCACCTGGGTGGCTCAATGGGTTAAAGCCTCTGCCTTCGGCTCAGGTCGTGATCCCAGGGTCCTGGGATTGAGCCCCACATCGGGTTCCCTGCTTGGCGGGGAGCCTGCTTCCCGCCCCCCCACCCCGCCTGCCTCTCTGCCTACTTGTGATCTCTGTCTGTCAAATAAATAAATAAAAATCTTTAAATAAAAAACAAAACAAAACAAAACTTAACATTAAAAAAAAATCAATAAATCCCATTAGAACATGGGCAAAAGATGTGAAGAAATATTTTACCAATGGCAAATAATCACAGGAAAAGATATTCAACATCATTCCGCCATTAAGGAAATACAAATTAAAATCACAATGAGATATCGCTATGCACTTATCAGAATGGCTAAAGTCAGTAACTGATAATACCAAATGCTAGCACGGATGTAGGGAAACTGGATCATTCATACGTTGGTGGTGGTACAGTCTCTGTAGAAATCAGTTTGGCACTTTTCTGTGAAACTGAGCACACAACTACCAAATGATCTAGCAATTACATACTTGGTCATTTATCTCAGAGAAATAAAAACTTCTAATTATACAAAATCTGTACACAAATGTTCACAGCAGCTTCATAATAGCCAAGAGTTGGAAAAAACCCAGATGTTCTTCAAAGGATGGCTGGTTAAACAAACTGTGGTATATCCATACTGCAGAATAAATACTCAGCAGTAAAAAGAATAAACTATTGATACATGTAATAACTTGATGAATCTCTAGAGAATTATCCTGAGTGAAAAAAAGCTCATCCCTACAGGTTATGGATGGTATGATTCCATTTATATAACATTCTGAAATGACAAAATTATAGAAATAGAGAACAGATAAGTGGTTTCCAGAGGTTAAGGACTAGAGGCAAGTATGTGTCTATAGAAAGGTAACACAAGGGATCCTGTCGTGATGAAATGTATAAGTATATCGATGTAAATATTCTGGTTGTGATACTGTACTATATAGTTTTGCATATGCAAATTTGCCAAAATTGCCCATTGTGGCAGTTGGGCCAAGAGTATACTGACTCTCTGCATTGTTTCTTACAACCCTGTGGGAATCCACAACAGTCTCCAAATAAAAAGTTGAATTCAGACTTGGTTTTCAAAGGAGATTTATTATGTAGGGAAATGCTCTCATTTATAACCTATGAAAAAGCAAAATATGAACCTATATTTTAAGTAATGACAAATTTAAATAGTGTATATATTTACCTATATGCTGACCCATGCATGTACTATATATACAGATACATATACGCACACGAAATCTACATACATTGCTGAGCTCAACAAACGGGAATACTAAATACTATGAGTGATGGGGGAAGAATAGAAGATAGATTTTTCCCTTCAACGTACTTTTCAGGTTTTTTTTTTAAAGATTTTATTTATTTATTTGACAGACAGAGAGAGATCACAACTAGGCAGAGAGGCAGGCAGAGAGAGGGGGGAAGAAGGCTCCCCGCTGAGCAGAGAGCCTGATGTGGGGCTCGATCCCAGGACCCTGAGATCATGACCCGAGCCGAAGGCAGAGGCCTAACCCACTGAGCCACCCAGGCTCCCCTACTTTTCAGTTTTTAAAAAACATTCCTACATTACCTTCATAATCAACAACAACACAACAAAACAGTTTGGGTCACGGCCACCCAGCCCACTCATACTTCAGAACTTCAGACCTTTCCTAGTAGGGTGTCAGAAGAAATGGTAAATTACTGCAAACCTGGATCTGATATTAAATAAATTATCCTTTCCTACTCACCAAACTGATGACTTTTATAATTAATGGGCTAATTTAACTGCAAATCTTCCAGTTAGTAATATTAATTAAAAAGGAGACATGTAAATGACCTTCTGAAAAGGACTTATCTCTTAATTTGCCCACAAATGAGCACTTGCCATTACTTCTTAATCAATATCAGGAAGCTGGCTGGAATTAATGCGTGGCTTCTTCGTTTCAGCCACTTTTAAGAGCACTCAGGATCACCACATGCGGACTGTTCAAGGCCAACCCTATATTTCCCTTTAATTTACCTGACCTTTCAGGCAGTGAGTGAATTTAAGGCCTTTATAGGCTTGGCCTGAATAACTGGCAACTTTCATGACTTTAATCATGGACCAAAAGCTTTGGGAAATGTCAGCCTTTTCTATGCCATTGTTTAATATGTTAATAAGATCATTAACATCTTTTGCTGAGAAAAGGACCTGATACATAAAGAAAATGGTAGGAGGTTGTAAGTGGAAGGGGATGAATAAAACTTTTTATTTTTTCCTTAGGAGAAAGAGGAGTTCTTTCCTCATAATCTTTTTTCTCACATGAATGTGCCTAGCAGGTTCTAAAATGGACACTTATAAGCGAATAAATACAGTTGCCTCTTTTGGAGAGATCTGGATATTGAGGCAGCATAGAGGTGAAAATCAAGTCTAATGTATTACATATTATTCCTGGCAACCCCAAATTGTCCAGAAAGGACCTTTCTAATACATACTTAATGTATAACACAGCCCTGTTACTTTTCATAGCTAGCCTTCTAGCTATGAAGCTAACCACTTTTCTTTTCATAGGTAGCCTTCAATTAATTTGTTCTTCTTTCTCAAGAATGTTGTTGACTCTGTTCTTTTGCATATCTTAACAAGCATTTTGCTAGCTTGCCAATAGTTAGGAAGACCCTTAAAACCACTGGCATGTTGTTTCCTTAAGTCTTATAATACCCATTGGTTGTTTCAGGCTTGAATGCTTCCATTCCTTGGATAATGTAAGTGACCCAGGATGGGAACTGCCAAGTTGAATTCAGCTAAGGTCAATAAGTACTTGCGTCACATGACTGCACTACAACGAAGAGGTAAGGATGAGTCTGAATTATCTGTCCATGACAGCATCGTCTTCACATCTTATGTCTTACATTTTATGGCTTAAATTAGTATAGGATTTCTCCATTTTGGAACCTGAGGTCTAACAAAAATATTAGCACTATATCAGAATGCTTATTAACTCAACAACAACATGGTAGAAAAAGGTGTAAGGATATTTATTTTATTTCTTACCTTTTTTTTTAATGAAGGGAAAAGCAATGAAAATTAAATAAATAAATGGGAAAAAGAAAAACGAAAAGCCACCACAGTGAATTGTCCATTGCAAGGGAGGTAATCATAAGACTACATCAGCTTTCAGACACAGCTAGATGAATGTGGATGGGACAGTAGTTTTGAACTGGCTCAGCATTAAAATACCCCTCCTGTCCTTGTGATGGCTGGGCTGACGGCCAAGGCAGCTCCTAGATTCTGATAAGTCAATTAGATGGCCCCAACCCCAAGTCTATGTCACTTCCCTGAAATCATCCATGAACTGGTGTCTAATACATTGAGTTTGACTCTCTCTCTAGCCACTTGTTTTGTAGTGCTCACTAGCGATTTTAACTTCTCAGAGATACGATTTCCTCATCTGCCCCATGGAATGTGAGGCACGGGGCAGGACTGGTAGGGCCACATGGGGGGGAGCTGCCATAGATCACGAAGTTCCATGCAGATGTTACAAGGAGGATAACCAAGGAAGACAGCAAGTGGGGCAGTGGACGTTTTGAATCCTGATTACAGGGTTGTGAAAATAGAAATTTCAGATAATTTGGAGCCAAAGCCTTTATGAAATCTGAAAACACGAATGTTGATTTATAGTCTTTGATGACTGAATTCACAAGATGACAATGCTAAGGCTTCTCATCATTTTGTGTTGGGTAGCCTTGCTGACAGCCATTGGACAGGGTTTTGTTTATTCATAAATCTCACTTGTCTACTACTTTCAGGCTGCTTCGAGAAGACGGACCACTCCTTAGTGGTGGGGAAGGAAAAGGAAGTATGAGAACAGTAATAAGTTTGCTCTGTTTTTTGTTTGTTTGTTTTTCCCTTCCATGTTGTGTTTCTCTTACCTAACAGAGGTCATTGTCAATAATGGATATGATCTTAGTCTCGGAGACAGCATCCCAGGATTAAAAAATACATTTTCCAGATTTCAGTTGTCTGACCAGGGGTAAATTATTTACTGCCTATAATCCTTCCACTTTCTTATCTATGTCAGGGGAAAGGCCACTTTCTTAGGGACACTGATGTCAGGGGGAAAAGAGCCGCCTCCGTGAACTTGCCTAGCATGCAGTGGACTTTCTCACCCTAGCCTCTTTGTTTCTTCTGACCGGCTTCAAGCCCTTTGCACTGAGAGATGGAGTCTTTGCTCGGAAGGTGAGCTCTGTGTTATACGAGTTCTCAGCTACACTCTGATTTACTCAGTGTTGCCAACTTACAGCTGAGAAACTACGACTCCCAGACTTCACATGGAGCAGAGACAGAATTTAAGGGTCTCTCGTACACCTGGCCTCTGATCCATTAGCAAATTCTGTGAGCTCTGGTTTCTCATTGCACTTCAAATCTGATTACTCTCTCCTTGGCCACTGTTATGACCCTAGGCCAAGCCCCTTCATGTCTGACCTGGCCCACCACAATTATCTCTCCATGGGTCCTCTTGCTTCCACTCTTGTTCCCTGCACAGTAGTCACAATGATTTTTGACTCTGTGATCCTACAGTGCTCAACCTTCCACTGGGTTCCCATTACCTTTGGACTAAATATAAATCCTTATCATGGCAGATGAGATTCCCACGGGATCTTGTCACTGCCCTGCTCTCCAGACACATGACCTGACCTCCTCACCTTGTTCATGGCATGGTGGCCACACAACACAGAATCCTGCTCTTTATTGTACATGCCAAGCATGCTTCTATCTTGGGGACCTGGCATTGCCCCATATGTTTCTACAGCTTCTCCCACCATCCATTTCCAGGAAGTTACTCTCTATCTTCTTATCCTACCCATTCCCCCCCTCCCCCTTAATAGCACTTAGCACAACAAGATATTATGTCATGTATTTGTTTGCTTATATAGCCTGGCTCTGAAACTAGGATATAAACTATGTGAGAGCAAGTTCCTCTCATCTTCCTGACACATCCTCAGCAACTACAATAAGATCTGGCACAGAGCAGATGCTCAATGAGTTTGTTGACTGAAAGTGTCAGATTCCAAGGCTGAGAAAAGAAAATGTTTAAGAGAGTTGGACCTCATTTTAAAGAAAATCCTTAAAAAGATTATTTCTGAAAAATATGTGAAAAATAAACAGTTGCCAGTGAGCTCTATGCCTTTGGCACATTTACCCTGGCATTACTTCTTGCTTTACATATGTGACAGTGTTTTGATGACTGTTGTTGTGTTTTGTAAAGCCCCTTGAGCTACTGGAAGCATACAATATAAATGCAAACTAAAATAAACCACCTCTCTGTTTGGTACTCATAGTAAAGTACACAAGGCTTTTGATGATTTACTGAAAAATAAAGTAAGAGTTTCTAAATGTAAAGAAAATAGGTCAAGTCAAAATCATTATAGTCCCATCCAAGCAGCAAGGGACCTTAGCATGCAAACTCATCATGAATTAGACCTAGGAAACTCACTTCCTGATGACTTGAACAAAGGTGAAAGCTCCCTACCTTCAAGGCATTCCGTTAGAACGCCACTCATCTTTCAGTCAAACAGATACAATTCTGATTTTGTTGTCTACAACACAGCTACCTCTAAATAAGTCAATATTTTTTCCCTTCTGGAGTCAACATTTTTTCCCTTCAACATTAAAAACACTATAGACAAAGAATGAATAATAAAACCCATGATTTAATTGGTTAGACCCACCCAAAGCCAAGATTATAGAAGTCATTTAAAACTTTCTTTCCATAATATTTTTTTAAATTTTTTAATTTTTTATAAACATATAATGTATTTTTATCCCCAGGGGTACAGGTCTATGAATCGCCAGGTTTACACACTTCACAGCACTCACCATAGCACATAACCTCCCCAATGTCCATTACCGCACCCCCCCGATCCCCCTCCCCCCAGCACCCCTCAGTTTGTTTTGTGTGATTAAGAGTCACTTATGGTTTGTCTCCCTCCCGATCCCATCTTGTAATATTTTTGAATATGATTTTACTTTTATGATAAGTTTAAGGAAATTAGATTCCAAGTTTATATGACTTAATTATAGATGCTCATAATACATAAAGGAGAATATTTTGGAAAAGTCGAATGTGACTGTCTCATGCTGTTCCAAATCTATGTTTCTGAAACTATCATGGAGAGAACACGTGTTTGCCTAACGTGCTTTCCTACTGCCTTTGATAGCAAAACAATAAATTTCCTGAGCCACTTTAGAGTTGTCAGTCTTCCACGTAATGTTTTAAAAGTAATCCATTCATGTGGACTTTCATTGTACTGATTATTTTTTTAATATTAAAAAAAAACTTCCAGGGAAAGTCAGAGTTATAGTTTAATATGAATCTTTATTAAGTAGTTGAATGTTTGGCTGTTATGGTAAGGTTCTGGCATTTCATATTTTGCCTTTGCTATTGGACATGGAAAAGAGAAATAAACATCACTTTTTCACTTCTTTTGGGAAAAAGATAATGTGGGGAAAAAATAATTAAAGCAACACACAGAAGCTGCAATCAGATTGTAAAGGAGTTTATAGGCCCAGCAAGATGGGCAAATAGAGAACACGGAAAGAAGAAAAAAGGAATTTGTCTCAGTTTTCAGATTGATGTTATTGCTGATAATCACACACATAGGAAGTCTTGACTTGTTTCTCATATGGAAAGCTAAATTCTTAAAAAAAAAAAAGGAAGTTGCTGTTGACCTATGTGATTCTAGAATAGGAATTCCAATTCCAATTCTGATTTGCAAGGCTTAAGCTTGCTAGAAACCCTTAGAGAATTTAACAAATTAATGTAAACACTGGGAATAAATTTCAAAATACATCCAAAGTCCATTTTGTTTTTGTTGTTGTTCAGCTCCCAAAATGACCAATCACGGGTTATGCTTAATCACGTTTAAACCATGAGACACTATTTCATGGCATTCTTCCTATAGAAGTCATCTCTCAGTACACTTGAGAGTTTCAAATTCCTCTGGAAGCGAAGACTACCTTCATTTCATTTTTTTACAAGTTCAGATATGAAGAAATTATTGTTACTGACTTAATCCCCAAAGGGAAAAGAATGGGGAAAGAAATTACAGTAATAAAAAGGAGATTTTCCTTTAATCAGCTTCTTATGAAGAACTGTAAAGCACGCTCCCGGTACAGGATGAAGGTGATCACACCTCCCAGACGGCACAGGACTAGAGAAATATATGGACAACGATTTCTTCTCCAAGAAATAACGGCCCATCACCATGCTTTCTCCGGGACGAGCCAGTGCATTAGGGCACTGAGTCATGCAAAGGTGCATTTTAATGGCTCCTAGAGAAGGTACATCACACCTCGCTGACATGGCTCATTTGCATACACCCTGTTAATCCCAGCAGGAGGTGTGGATTCAGGGGTCTCCCAGAGCAGAAACCTAGAGATTCTTAGATAAAAGCAGTTCTTTACTAAACTTTATAACCTCATTCCAAACTCCAGTTGTCAGTTAACAGCTTTCAGGATGACATCTTAAATCAAGAAAATGTCACACGTGTACAGTAACTGGCCTAATCTTTTCTGTAAATTGCTGCCTGTGGTTTTCAAAAACATAGTAAATTGCTGGCAATTGACAATGTGTCTCCCCTGCACGGCTAACTTCACTTTTGCACAGTTAACAAATCAGGCTTAAATTATTCATCAGATCACCCAATGTCTAGGCTCTTCTGACTGTCATTGATTAGGGACCAGTAGCCTGCCTGCCTTTTATACTGCAGAGAAATTCACGCTCCCGGCATCTAAGATTAATTGTACACAGGAAATGATAACGTTCTTTGTCTCAGTATCTCAGTTAATGGTAAGAACAACTCACTGCACAACCGGCATTTCTGCTTCCTATGCTGTCCTGAAGCAGGACAGAGTGTTTTCTCACGTTAATACTTAAAATGGCCTTAATACCCCTTTATACTTCCAGTATACAGAGGAAGTGTTTTCTCTATTAATTCCATAATTACAGGGCAGGGAAAAAATGAGTTATACGTACAAACTAAAACATCAGATGGACGGTTTAGAAATGATGCCATCAAACCATTGTTCATTGTTCTGGAAACAGGGTCAAATCAACTCCCCAGACAGCTCAACCCAATTGAATTTTTGTTGCTAAAATAAATGTGGGGGTAGAATGCTTGTTTTGAAAGGGTGTCCTAATACCATTTTTCTTTCAGGAGCAGACATGGGATTTTTCAGAAAGCATATTTACCCTTCCTTGAAATACTTTTTGAATCAGTACTGGCTCCAAGCTAAATAGTGCGGTTGTGCGGTACAAAGTTCTTGCATTTGAGGAACACGTTTGTTCACTTAATCACAGGGAAACTAACTTTAGATCATCTCCAAAGGATTCCCAACATCCTGGCGTTGTCTCCTGACTGTGCCTGCCCGCCAGATATTTCCAGGACACTGGTAGTCATGATCTGAAACTTGATAACTCGCTTGTTTAGAGCATGTCCCTACAAGAACACCTCCCGGAGGTAGTGACCTTGGCTCTGATGCATATAATTCCATGGAATTGTGTCACCAGTGTCTGCTGGCCAGAAGAGAGTCTGAGAAAAGAGTTGGGATGGAGGTGGGTGGATCGATGCAAATTCATCGATCCACCCAGGAGATTTTTAAGGAGATTTTTAAGACTCAAAGCATGTTTCTCACCTACGGTATGTCAGGAACAGCGTCTGTGTTTGTGAAAGGTCAGCTCAGTAGCACTTGTAATGCTGTTTTTCACTGAGTGCCTCCAATCCCCGTCCCTTCTTCCTTGGGACACCTCTTCTGATCCTGGTGAAGACTTTATTTCCTGCTCTGTGATTCCGTGCTCTTTTCCCTCCACTATTATAACACTGTTATTGTTATTTTCTTGTTATTACTCATTTAATGTGTATCTTTCCTAGGATACAGAACATTTTATGAGGGCAAGAACTGAATATAGCTCCAGTGCCTGACACAGTGCTTCAAGTTAAGTAAATACTGAGTAAAATTATCTATAGAATTATATGTGACTAGTTAGACATTGTTTTTAGCTGTACATATCAAGCCCCAAAACACATTTTCTACTATAAAAGAATTCTGGTCATAGGCAGCTCAGGGTAGTATGAAAATCCACAGAGTTACTAGGTTCCGAAGACTCCTTTTTACTTTTTATTGCATTTTTTCTCATTCATGGTTAACGTCCTCAGGGTCACCTCCTAGTCCAAGATGGCTCTCACCACTGTGGTCATAGAATAATGGCCCCCAAATATGTCCGTGTCCTAATCCTCGCTGCCTATGAATATGGTACCTTCCATGACTAAAGGGCTTGCGGAAGTAATTGAAGTGAAGGACCTTGATATGCTGAGATTAACCTGTGTTATCCAGGTGGGCCCAATCTAATCACCTGAGTGCTTAAAATTTGAGAAGTTTTCCTGGCAGCCAGAAATCAGAGAGGTGCCAGAATGAGAAGGATTCAAGCTGCCATTGCTGGCATTGATGATGGTGGATGGGATGTTGGAGGCCTCTAGAGTTTAGAAAAGAGAAGGAAAATATTCTTCCCTAGATTTTCCAGAAAGGAATACAACCCTGCTGACACCTTGATTTTATTTTATTTTCCTTCATTTTAGTGAGATATAATTGACATATAACACTGTCTGCATTTAAAGTGTACAACATGATAATCTGATAGATGTATACATTCCAAAATGATTGCCACAATAAACTTAGTTGACATTTATCCCTTCATATAGCTACAAAAAGTTTTTTCTTGCGATGAGAATGTTTAAGATCTGTTCTCTTAGCAAATTCAACTATACAATATACAGTACTGTCAATTACAGTCATCATATTGTACTTAGCATCCCAGAACTGATTTACTTTATAACTGGAAGCTTGTACCTATTGACCACCTTCACCTATTTCTCCAACTCTCTAAGCTCCACTTCTGGCAACCACCAGTCTGATCTCTGTATCTATGAACTCGGTTTTCTTAGACCCCACATACAAGTGAGATCATACGGTATCTGTCTTTCTCTGCCTGACTTATTTCCCTTAGCATCATTTATGTCTTTAAGGTCCATCCATGTTGTCACAGATGGCAAGATCCTTCCTTTTTATGACTGAATAACACTCCTGTGTTTGTGTGTGTGTGTGTGTGTATACATTATCAAATACATACAGACATTGATCACATTTTCTGGATCCGTTCATCTGTCAATGGACACATAGATACGTAGGTTGTTTCCATGTCTTGACTAATATAAATAATACTGCAATTAACATGGGGGTGCAGATATTTCTGTGGGACAATGATTTCATTTCATTCAGATATATTCCCAGACGTGGAGTTGCCAGATCCTATGGTAGATCTATTTTGAATTTTTTGAGGAACTCCCATACTGTTTTGCATACAAGCTATTTGACATCTTGATTTTAGCCCATTGAGACTCGTAGGATTTCTGACCCACAGAAGAACTTTAAGATTTATATTAAGTATAAGATTTGTATGCTTTAAGTTACTAAAGCTGGGCCTGTTTCTAAACTGTATGGGTTCCTTAGTGGCCTTTCCCGAAGTTCTTCATAATTCTTCTGCTTCTATCTCAGTGGCCAGAACTTAGACTCTTACAGGGGGAAAGAGATTCATGTTTTTTAGCACTTTTGTCTCACAGGAAATTAGGGTTTTCCCAGACTCTTCATCAAAGGAAGGGGGAATAGATGATAATAGAAAGTGATGGGAAATTTCAGCCACCATTTGTTTAACAAAAGCATAATTAGATGAACATAGTTGAAAACCTAGAAAACTAGGAAAATGACATAATCTTCATAGAAGTTGACCTCCCATTTGGAAATTAATTCAACAAATGGATATCCTTCCTTTAAATTTTCAGTTCTCTAAATTTCATTCAATTTTTGCCTCTTCCATTTAATTTTAATCTGAGAAATGTGTGCTTTTAAAATTTCTATACTTTTAGTAAATTAAGAACTACTGATATTCAGATTCCACAACTAAGAGAGCTTGAGTCAAACCAGCTTCCACAAGAACAGACTAGAATTACTTGTTTAATACCCTAATTTTTTTCTTCAACTTCATCTTTGTGAAATATTCCATCTGGTTTTTGTAGTAAACTGGAAGATCCCCCCAAAAGCCCACCCTCTGAGGGAGCCCAGAGTGCCAGATGCTTGAACGTGCTTATAGTAGCACAAATGATTCCTTTCCACCCAACTGGAGGGGTACTGCTGCTTTACTTCTGTTATTCCTGAGTCGAGAAACAGGAGGAAGGAGACTAAAGCCGAGAACTTCCAAACGGTGGAAGACATACAGCCTTATCCCTGATTACCAGACACATGGGGCTTGTTTCTGGTTCCCCTTTCATCTTGGCTTCCTGTGCTTCTGTTCCCTGCTCTGGGCACTTTTTCTCTGTTGTCCTCACTGTCCGTCCTCAGAGAGGACATGGAGGGCTGAAATTGCTCCTGCCTCCTGACTCTTGTCCCCCGGTGGGTGCGCGCTGTAGCCGGGATCCCAGCCAGCTCTGCTGGTGGGCAGACATGACTTACAAGGACCTTCGTACTAAAGGGCAGGTAATTACAAGGATTTCTGAATTGTCATTCTGTTAGCGCTCCCTGCACCGAGAGAGCAAAGCATATCTCCCTTCCTACCTGTCATCTTTGCCAGTAATCTCCTGACCAATCATTTTTTTCACATCTTCTCCTATATATCCGGTTTGATTTCCTTATTGTTCTCTTCATCCTGCATTCTCAAGCTCATCCTTGATGAGCTTGGCTCATCCCTGAGCCGGGGATCCAGAACCTGTGTGCCACAGCAGCTGGTGGGACAACACTGGGCTTCCCGGTGGCTGCCATGACAGATCTATGTACCGATACTTTAAGAGCCATTTGTGTTCAAGACCCCAATCAGTCTGAGGCATCAGGCCCACCCTTCCTCATACCATCACAGTACAAGAGAAACTCTCTGTGCAAAGAGAACTTCTCAGATATTATCACTGTTACCTGTGATGCACCCCCCGTCCCAGGTTTCATAGGAGAATTTGATACAAAGTATGCAAATGGTTTGTGATTGCCTGCATCTGAGAGTAGTGTTGAGTAATTGTTATCATAGGCTCCTCTGTTTGTATGGGGTCCTTGAGCTTAATGTTCGTTAGTTGTAATTTGGCCACGTGGTGTTTTATTTTATAAAACTACATTATGGTATAGGCTGCTATTCTGGTTTTAAAAAGTAAATACATGCAACTAATCAAGCTCTCTTTTCAGTTTTGTGAACACTGGAAATGTCACCTGAAATTCTTCATCATCAGGATTGTACTCTTAATTGACGTTTCATAACACAGAGATTGTGTCTTCAAAACAAACTAATTAACATCACAGCAAGAGATCCCAAAACCTTAACGGCATTTACTCATGTTCTATTCATTCTACACATTGTTCTAAAATGGTCTTATGTTCAACTGACTACATCAAAAATTCTGCAGTAGCTACTTTAAATTGTCTTTAAAAACATAGCAAAGCATTTGAATATAAGCTATAAAAATGTGGTCTCTGTAGCAACAAAGTTTTCTTAAACATCATGCTTACATGGAAATTCAGCAGGCATGGTCAACTCAGAAAGGCTTAACTTATATAACCCGTGGCTTAACAAATTACATATATTAGAATAATTACAGGTTTATTAAAAATAAAGATCATTTAGCGGCACCTGGGTGGCTCGGGTCATGATCTTGGTGTCCTGGGCTAGAGCCTGCTTCAGGCTCCCTGCTCAGCTGGGAGTCTATTTCTCCCTCTGCCCCATCCCTCCCCCCCCATCATGCTCTCTCTCTCTCTCTCTTTCTCTCTCAAATGAATAAATAAAATCATTTAAAAAATGAGTATGATTCAAGGAGAATTTAATTTATTTAATTTTAAGGAGAATTCGACATTTGAAAACTGTTAAACGTTGGCAGAAGCCGCTCGTAAAAGCTGGAAAGACTAAGGCCAGCATGAGGTCAGAATCCACCAGAATCCACAGCAGCTATAAGATGGCGAAGTAAGCAGTGGACTACCTCCTGTCTCCCAGAGGAGCAGAGTCACAAGAAGGGAGAAGGGAGGGGTATGTAAGGGGCCTTGCGGATGTCAGCTCTAGTGAGGCCACCACAGACTTGAATCAGACAGGAGACTAGTGTTTAATGACCAAATCTACCACAGAATCTATACACAAGGTAATAAGGAATGGAAATAGGGTTTGAGCCAAAATAGTTGAGAGTCCCTTCACTCTAAAAGAAATAAAACTATTTTATAATTATAATCCAATGAGTTGAGACAATACACGCTATACAGGTACCATGTTTACCTTTCTTTCAAAGTTGACCCCAGGCATATTTTCATTATAAGAATATGAATAAACTATAAAATTTTTTAAAAAAGCACTTCTGTGTAGTTTTCCAATTCTGTTTGCCTGTATCCTTGTTCAATATAGTTATTCTAGTTATATAGCCAACAAAACCACTGTTAATAGAATAATACATCCATCTGCTTTTTTGGAAAAAAACAAAACAAAACAATAAACCTATTTGAACCTCTACAGAAAGCCATAAGATTATCACACAAACTTCTGATTAAAAACTCCTGACACCACCCACCCCACAACCTCTATTAAGCAGCATGTTGCAGTTTCTATAGGTCATTGGACTATAATGTAGGGGCAAATGATATTTGTAGAGCAAATGTTTTCAAAACCTTTGCATTTGATGAAATTTATGAAAAATAAAGTACTAAGTTTAAACTAGGTTATGATTTTCTTTATATAGAAAAGAAGCTTTTCTTTTCTATAGGGGGAAACACAGGGGAAAACACAAAGAGGGACCCTGAAGATTCTGTTTTAAGAAGTTGTGTTCACTTAGATCCATGCCAAAAGAAAAAGTATAGTTTGAGTCTTTTGGAATAAGAAATGCATAACTGTGTTTATGCTGCTTTCCTATTTTTTAAAAAAATAATTGTATTGGGGCACCTGGGTGGCTCAGTGGGTTAAAGCCTCTGCTTTTGGCTCAGGTCATGATCCCAGGGACCTGGGATTGAGCCCCACATTGGACTCTCTACTCAGCAGGGAGCCTGCTTCCTCCTCTCTCTCTGCCTCTCTGCCTACTTGTGATCTCTGTCTGTCAAATAAATAAAATCTTTAAAAAAAATAATTGTGTTATTTTGGGGAGAAAAAAGGGTTTAGACATAAAAGGCAAATGGTACACAAGGAACCAAACATAAAGATAAACATTTGCAAGTCTTTGGGTCTTATATCAATTTAATGCCTGGAAGCAGATTGTGATGGTTCTTCCTTTATGAATCCTTAATAACTGGGTAGATATCCGCCACCACTTCCATCTTCCCCTACCCCAGTCAATAGCACAGACAAAAAGATTCTGTCTGGATAGCAGGATAAGTATATAACAATATATTAATTCAGTTCCTGAAATATTTTGTTTTTCTAGGGAGCTGAAAGAATTTATGCATTTTCCCAGTGTCTCATTGATACAGATATGACATTTACTTCACGATAGAGTTAATAGGATACCATTCTTTTTTTTTTTTTAAGATTTTATTTATTTATCTGACCGAGAGAGAGAGATCACAAGTAGCCAGAGAATCAGGCAGAGAGAGAGGGGGAAGCAGGCTCTCTGCTCAGCAGGGATGCTGAAGCTGATGCGAGGCTCGATCTATCCCAGGACCCTGAGATCATGACCTGAGCCGAAGGCAGTGGCTTAATCCACTGAGCCACCCAGGTGCCCCAATAGGATACCATTCTTGAAGTTCCAAATGTAGGCATAGTTTTGCTGGGTTTCTAGGATGCTCCTGTATCATTTGCTGCTACCTGATTCTCAAATAAAGATATTTTGTGCCCTACCTTCACCCCTCTGTAAACATCATATTTCAAGATTCCTTTTGAAAAATGGCCACGTAGGAAGAGATCCCGAAAAGGAAAAGATAAACCCAAGTTTAATATTCATTGCTAGATTCAGTAAGTTGCATTTACTTATATAAAAAAGGAATATACTATACATCATTGATTTAGTTTGGAACTTTCATCTGAAAAAGAATTCTTTGAGACAAAAATATTTAGTCCGTTTGTAAGAAATAATGGATGGACTGTAAACAGTGGAAGGAAACTGAAGTTCTATTTCCTAAGCAATTGCTCCTGTACATAATTGAATTGACTCTGAAAGTTTTCTACTTGAAAGTGCCTGTCCAAAGCCACAGTTAGTGGAAGAAGGCAACCTTGAAAGAAAATGAATCTTGAGTAAGAGAGAGAATTTTTTTCAGTAAGTACAGAGGAACAATTCAGGATAGGTAATAAGAATGAGCCTTGAAAAGAAGAATTATCTCATTGATCTTGCCTGGCTGCTCAGGGAAAATATTCAACTGAAGAATCTCACAAGAGAAGAGGATGCTTCTATATGAAATGGTGATAATTTAAGTCCAAAAAACCAAACCAAAACAACCCCCCCCCCCCAAAAACAGAGAGAGTGCTATTATTGCCATTAGGGAAATGGCTTAAATTTCCTTAAGAATCAAAACACCTGCAAATCAGGTCACAATGGAAAAAGTCCAGTTGTTAAAACATGATATAGAGGGGAAAAAATGAAGGTAGGTTTCCTTTTGAGTGAAGACAATGCAAAGCACCTATCTCTCTTCCCCACCCTTGTTTATAAGTTTTGAAAGGCCCCTGATCAAAGCAGATGATTAATAAGATCTTCATAGAACCTGTTAACATTTATTTTTCTGTCTAAATTATGCTCGTGCACATTCTGAATTCTAGAAAATGGAACACACTCAAAATTCTCTAGGATCGCAACATGTAAGTTCTGCTCACCTTTTGAGAAAAAGCGGTTAGAAGAAATTTTAGCTGAAAGTTGGTACATGTTAAAGTAAGCAGGAGCATGGCATAAGACATTAGCTACAATTTCTTTGGAATTAAAAGAAAGTACAACCTGGGTTCTTAACATAACTTATTTTTCAGTCCCTTTAAATGTAGCAAATGAGTTTTCATATTTACATTCTGAATGTATTCCTAGGGAGGAAAAAATGATTTCAAGTCTTGCAACCTCCGAAGAAGTAGCAATAACTTATTAATTGTGCCCTGGGTGATCTTAAACTGTGGCAGAAAAACAGCCTTAGAGACTTCCAAAGATGCATCAAGTTCTCCTAGGGGGAACAGTAGGGACACCGGGAGAATCTAGCTGCAGAAGTATTTCAAAAAAAGCCATTTACATGTTGAAGGAAAGGATTTAATTAATAGTGTTACAGCTGTGAAGTTAATATGCAGATTGGAGGTCCTATCACAAGAGACTGTTACATATTTTTTAAACAAGTCACTCAGTCCTACATTTTTTCCCGTTACAGCATTTGCATAGTAATAAATATACACCCCGAAGGCTTCGGGATGAGAATCATGATGTCTGTTAATTTCTTCAATAATAATAAAGATGATGATGTTGAGGGCAATTATGAGAAACGCTACTTACCGAAACCTCACTCTTTGCCAAGATCCTTCCTAAGTCCTTTATATGCATTATCTTATTTAATACTTTCAACACTTCAATAAAATTATCGCTGCGGTTTTCCTCAAAGGAAACAGAGACTCCAGGTTATGTAAATGCAGACCCATAATTATCGCTGATCCCACCACACATGTACACCTTCCTTAAAAACAATCCAGCAATTTCCTTCAAGTTCTGGAAGATCTGAGGAGAATCAGGACCCTCAAGACCAGTGACAAACACACGATGCATAGCTGATCGGCAGACGAGCTAAAAAGGAGAAGAATATCTGGATGTTGGGATCAAGAATTCCCAAGGAGGTGAGGGGGCGCCTGGGTGGCTCAGTCATTAAGCGTCTGCCTTAAGCTCAGGAAATCATCCCAGGGTTATGGGATCGAGCCCCGCATTGGGCTCCCAGCTCAGTGGGAAACCTGCTTCTCCTTCTCCCATTCTCCTGCTTGTGTTCCCTCTCTCGCTGCCTCTCTCTGTTGAATAAAAAAATAAAGTCTTAAAAAGAGAAAAAAGAATCCCTATAAGAGCCCAAATGTAGAATTGTTCATGCCCACAATAATGTGCACTAATAGTTAATAAGAATGATTACGTGGTTCCTGTCACCGGAATAACACTGAATAGAGATAGGGTGGAAATCAATCTGAATCCAGTTTTTGGGAAAAGATCTGTTATTTTAGAATGGATATTTTAGGCAAACATCCAGGCCAAAGGAGACTTCTTTTAGTCTATCCAAGTGGGTAATGCCCAGAAATGCCTTCATGAACTAGCAAGAAATAGCTCTAAAAAAGGACATCCCAGCATATATGGAGAAGGAATTTCTTATAAAAACTGGAGTCCAGCCTCGAAAGGTTGCAGAGGGGCTTGGGTTTGTCAAATGTCCTTAACTCCGTTCAAGTTTTCAGAATAAACTTCCTAGATTGAAACTGAGGCTAAATTGTGGCTAACCAGGGACATGTTCCTAGCCTTTGAGGCAGTTAATGGAAGAATAACAACAGAAAATCTTTGGAGTCATCTATCCTTTTAACGACCTAGAATAGTTGGTTGATTGCCTAATGGCATTTGAATGCTTGATAAAATGAGTGACTGGGCCCAGTATATACGTTGTTTTTAACCTTGCACCCAAAGAAATGAGAAAGAAAAAACCCCTAACAGGCATATTGATATTAGAAAAGCAGTTCCAAAAACCAATTCACAGAAGTTATCTTGTGCAGCGGAGGGAAAAGAGACTGGTATGGAAAAAAAAAAGACTACTATTATTATCTTCTTACTTTGTAGGGTTGTTTTGAAGCTCACCTGAGTTACAATAAATGATGTGCTTAAAACAATGCTTCATACCCAACAAGTGTTGATTACCACTACCATCTACCAGCAAACTGGTCCCGTTTTTATATTTCACCGAGACTTAACATGGTTAAATGATTTGCCTAAGGGCCCGTAGTTAATAAGTACTAAAGACAAGATTTGAGAGAAAGACTTAGGATTTGAAGTTCAGTTTCCTTTTAGCGCACCATGTTACCAATTCCACAGGACCAATTTCTTCTGGTCTAATATTTTTCCAAAAAAATCAGTTTATATGGAAGAAAATAGAAGAGAATTACTACCCCAAACAGTAATGATTTAAAATGACCATTCAAATTACAAGATATAAAATGCCATGGTTTTAAAAATGCTATGCTTAACTTATTATTCACATTTATTATATTCACAAAATTTGCATTTTAAAATTACTTTATAATCTGCATGTTACAGAAGATAACAAGGCACTGATTTAAGTACTTTTTTCTGTCTTAAAAATTAGAGATAAAATGTGATTAATGGCACAAATATTAAAAGTAGGTACCTGTGCATTCATAAAAAAGCCAGTATTAGCAATGTTATTTTTGGCTCCCAAACACATTTGCCAATGTGAGAAAATGATGATGACAAGTTCTAATTATAAAGTTATTATAGTGTATAATCAAGAGTAACCAACTCCGGAGATTCTGGAGAAAATCCTTCAGGCAGTTTTGCTGCTTAGGGGAATCAAAAACTCTTTGTTACTCTATTGGACTTCATTGGAGCCTAACAATTCTGAGGCTGTGCTGGCCAATGCAAATTTCTAAGATCTAAAGCTACAAATGCTTGTAGAAGACTATTATGTTACTCAGACGTTTTCAGAGGATCATACAATAGAATAAGTGAGCAGACACAGAGTCGATAACGAGAAATCTAAAAAAAGAAAAAACAAAACAAAACACAACAACAACAAAACTACAGCTTTCTTATTCTTCTTGTAATTATACTGTTCCATTTCTTCTCGATGATTTCTACAAATAAAACTTGTGATGGTTTAAGAGGAAAATGTATGAGACACCCAGCTAGAAACTTTACCCAGGGTGCATTTACACTGGGATGGCCATCCAAAGCTGGTTTTGCAGGAGTCACCGTGAAAACTGTGTGCTCTGCTGACACTAGCTGTAGACAGACAGAAGCGAGGCTGGTAACATGTTGCATCAAGGCAGCTCTCTTCGTCTGAGAAGAATTTCAAGATGCACTTAGTTGTTAGTCGAGTGACCCTCCAATACACGTATAAGGCTTTCATCCTTTGTCACACTTTTTTTTTTCAGAATTCGTATTGAAGCAAAGATAGCGACTTGCTATTCATATTGATTACATTAACATTTTCATTAATCCCCATTTCCACTTTAAATTGTAGGAGCGCTCAAAACCATTTTTCACTTAATATTTGGGGCTGTTGTCACTGTAACATGAAGCCTTTTTAAGCAGGACACGAGGATACACTAGAAGCTGAGTTTCAGTACAGCTTAACAAATCACCATAATGCCACTTTTGAAATTCCATTAAATTAACACTCTCCCAAGATCGTTCTTTCCTGATCAGTATCCAAACTTATTTTCGATTAGTATTACATTTCTAGAGTTACTTAGATTACTCTCTCTCTCTATATATATACACACACACATGCACACACACACACACGCACTCTATACACACACATACATATAGTCATAATAATTATTTATTAGTGTACTCTTTTTAAAGTGTACTTTAAAAGCATGATAAACTTACCTTAGAGAGTCCACCTACTTCCAAATAAAAGCAGATAATGAACACATTCCAGGTGACCCAGAGGGCAGTCCATACTGTGTACTAGAAAGAAAGGGGGCAAGGGAGAGAAAGAGTTGAAAAAATGTAGAGATGGAAGTCATGTATACTAAATAAATCAATAATAAAAATGTCAATAAGTCTAAGTCTTCTGGGAAGAAGCAGGGCGCGCTCAGAAAAGAGTGCTCCTTATGAGGTCCCCTAAGATCTAGAAATTAAAAATCCAATAGTTTCTTCGGCTTTCAGTAGATGCCAATAAAGCTAGATTTATTTTCAAAGTGCTTTGCTGGCTTGCAGATAAAGTTAAATCCAAGTGCTGACTTGATTTCTGTTTTCTGAGTATTAGCTTTTCCAGGGAATACAATTATGGAAATTTTTGGGGGTTATCTATCTATCTTTTAGTTATAATATTAACCTGTCAAGTTTTTAGGAATGTTAGTTTCCATATCTCTGAACAAAGACCACATTTGAAAATAGATGTTTGGAGTAAAATTAACAAACTTTCCTATTGAACTATTTTAGTATGAGTGGACTGGGTATACTTCCAAAGTGATCATGTAAAATATTTTTTCAAAAAACACAAAAATTAAGAAATAGGATGAAGAATGACCAAATAAATGACAAATTTCCATAATGGGAATATATCTTCCAATCACACCCAACAGACTCTAAACATGATTGCCTTACTGATTAATTGGTTTTATTAGCGTAATATGTATTAGGAAATGCCTTCCCTGAGAATATCGGTCAGTCTGAATTAAGGTAGCCTTAGATCAAAACTCATCTGTGGAGAAGGTCTTAGGGCACAATACAACCAGTCACTGAAGAAGAAACCGAGATATACAACTGACATACGGACTCGCTTGGATGACTGAGGACGGAATTCACTCTGGAAATGTAATACAATGGTTTTCTCATTCATTTTACTGTACCACAAAAATCTGTAAATCCTTAATTCCTTAAATAGACATACTAATTAAATCACTGCTTTTATTGGTGATTTTAATCATCACATGCTATTGTCAAATTAAAATAATTATTGAAATCATTTCATTAGCTTATTCTGTGCTGTCTCAAATAATAAAATTACGAATTTTAAACATTATGTAAAATAGCCATGTTCCTTTCGGAAACCTTATCAGAAACTTTTAACTATTCATAAAATTTAATTTACATTTTGTATCTTTCTGTCATTTATGATTTTTAAAAGGCTTTCAAAATAATCTCATGTAGGTGCAAAGTTTTATAAATGGTTACCTTTGATGTCACATCATCTTTTGGGAGGGGGGTTTTGCTTTTGTTATGTTATGAATAATAATAATAATAATAATAATAATTTGCCAGCTTCTCTAAATTTCCAGTGATTTTGGAACCTTAACTCATAATAATTATTATAGATATATATAAATAAATATAATAATTATTATTATGAGTTAAGGTTCCAAAATCACTGGAAATTTAGAGAAGCTGGCAAATAAGTTAAATTATTAACACAAATTAAAACATACAGTGAGGTTTTGGTATTTGTAGATATTGTTGATGCTGCCAGTATTTTCTGTTAGTAAAGTCTTCAGATATGAATGGAGTTAGACAGTTTTTAAAATGTGCCAAGTGCCTTGAAATACACTTTTATAAGTCACAAAATGTTCCTATGAATAGTGAAAATAGCTAACCTTCAACCTCAACTTTTTGCAAATTGATCAAGTCACAATAACCACAACAAATTTTTAAAGCTGTTGCTAATTGGTATCTGACATTTTTCCTTCTAAATTAATCTCATTATGAGTCTATCAGAATGAGAGAACAGTGCAGACTGCTAAGTCATGAGAAAAAAAGCCAATGATAAAGGTTAAGGTAAGGACATAAAAGAAAATAAGACTAACATAAGGAAATAAACAAAAGTAACTGCAAAGCTATATGATTCTTAATTATTAGGACAGAGAACTTAGACGTTTAAGTATTCTTTTAGAAAAGATAATCCACTCATGGTTATAACAAATGCATAATAAAACAAATCTGTTTAAAAATCACAGCACTGACTCAGTGACTGAAGTGATTCATGCCACTTGTGAACTTTCAAAGATAAAATTATCAGGCAGAGTAGATTCCAAATGTCAGCTGCTAATTCCTAACAATAACATGAGCTATTATTCTGCTGCTTTCTATGTTCTTGGTACTGTGTTAAACACTTTCTATGTTCCTAGCACTGTGCTAAGTACTTGATATTGATCAGGTTATTCATCCATCACTCTAAACCAAGCAAGAGAGAAATCATTTGATCACCTACTTAGTGTCATAGCTGGGAGAGGAACTCTGACATTCTGACTTCAGAGCTGAGATCCTTAAGTATTATGTGATAGGTTTCATTTTAAAAGATCTTAGGCACAGGACCATGGAATAATTTAGAAGTTAATACTTCACCAAATTTTGCAACTTATCAAGTGACCAATTCACCAAATTGCCAGTTTTTCAAAAATTAGTTTCATTTATATAATTCTGCAGCTGGCAATGTATTTGAATAACAATTTATTTTGCACTTGGCAACTAACGTGTTTTGCGTGACATAAACATTATGGTTTTTTAAAAGCCATACTGTAAGCTTCTTTCTTCTGATATTGGTTTGTTGAGAACGAAAAGTATTTGTATGAATGAGTTTTGGACAGTTATGACATGAAAACGATATATGCCAGCCTGCCCTGGAGACACAAGTCTCTACATAGAGATATTGGGAAAGTGATACAAACACATCCATAGGCATTTACCTACACAGGAAGTATTAGGACAACATATGTATTCTTTTTCTTAAAGATTTATTTATTTATGAGAGAGAGAGAGAACATGAGCAAGTAGGGGGAGGGGCAGATGGAGAGAATCTTCAAGTAGACTCCTCGCTGAGTGCAGAGTCAGACATGGGGCTCTATCCAATGACCCATGAGATCATGACCTGAGCTGCATCCAAGAGTCGGACATTCAACCCACTGAGCCATGCAGGCACCCCAATATATGTATTCTTTTTAACATGGGTTATTTTATTTATAATTCAACTGAAATAAGAATTAAAAAAGAAATGACTCCGTTTTTAAGAAATACCTTCTGGTTATCATGGAGCATGCCTATATGCTCATATATCCAGATACATATACTTGCAGTATAGAAAACAACTTCCCAATATATATAAAAAATTACTCTGTATAATTATCTAGCTACCTATTTATTTGTTGTACTTTTCCTGTGTTCAGTACACATATTTTAAATCCTAATTTACATAAATAAAGCCTATAAGATGAAACAAAAAATGTCTGTGTGTTCTAAGTGACTTCCTGAATATTTCATGGTTTTACAAAGATAGTTCAGTGTTTTTTAATGGAAATGAATTTTGGAAGTCTTGCAGTCTATTTCTTCCTCATTGAGCAATTAGTCTATAACATGAATTATTTTTACTTCCTGAGCTTGTTTTCCAATTACCAGAAAGGTCATTTTTTCATTTATTCACATGTGCATCAATCAGATACTGTATCATGCACAATATGTTAGACTTATGATTTTAAAAAAGTAGGTTTCTTGCTCACTCATTGTTCTAACAGTTTCTGGAGTTTAGTATTCATTTCCAGAGGAACTTGAGAGTAATGTTCTGTCCCCTTCATTTTAATTGCTCCAAAAGCAGAGTGAAAGCAAAAAAAAGATATATTGAACAGTTCAGTCATTTACCAAGCACTTACTCTGTGTTCGGTTATGTTAAGCAAGTCACATACATTACATAATACAATTCTTAAAGACAATCTGAGTCAGGTTTTTACATATGAGGTTAACTATGGGACAAATAAAGTAAATTAATGTCCCAAGACTTCACACCCAATAATTGGTGGAGGGGATATCATATAGGACCAATTAAATGGAAAATGGACACTTTTTTCATTTTATTTTTTCAGTGTTCCAAGGTTCATTGTTTATGTACCACACCCAGTGCTCCATGCAATATGTGCCCTCCTTAATACCCACCACCAGGCTCACCCATCCCCTCACCTCCCTCCCCTGTAAAACCCGCAGTTTGTTTCTCAAGAGTCCACAGTCTCTCATGGTTTGTCTCTCCTTAACTGTCATGCTGAGTAGTAGCTCAGGAAGGAGGTTTATGATGATATAGCAGGGAATTTTCCCCGTAACAATTCAAATTACACAAGTTCTTGTTTGCACATGAGCTTTTTGCATAAAAGTGCCAATAACTAAACTGCGGACCTAGCAAATTAATTTGGCTTTCTTTCTGATTTTTTAAAAGCAGTTTTGAATTAATTTCCAAAGTTGGTATTTATAAAAAAATTTTTAATTAGCTAATGCTTTTGCAATTAAATTAATTTAAAACTGCCTAATTCAATTACTGTCCATGAAATAACAGATTTAAATAATCCTAAGGTAGAATCTCATTTTGGGATGTCTGTGTAAGATTTAAAATATTTGATATAGGAATAAACAGACAGGAAGAAACAGTTGATTCTAGAACAGTCCTTTATACTGTCTGCTTCATTTTGTCTATAGTGAAAGAAAAACAAAAGGTGTATTCAAACCCTACAAGTATTCACTAATTAGATATCTATATAGATAGGTAGATGGATAGATAGATATCTCACACCTTGTATCTATTTTAAAATAAATTTCAATCAGTAAAAAAATACCATATGACAAAGCTGTTTTGGTGTTCTAAAAATAAATATAACAATAACAAACTGCACCTTATCTGTAGTGATACTACCCAGAGTGGAATTACTATTCTTCTGTTTTGTGATTGACTGCATTTTTCTAATAGTCTTTGCTATAGGACCTCCTCAAATACAGTGGCAGGAGTCCACAACACTCTATTGCTTAAAAAAAAAAAAAAAGAGTAGTAAGTCAGCTAATGGTAGGTGAAGGCAGAACAGCACATATCACACATCATGTAAATCCTCAGTTGAGCTCAGATTGAGATAAAAAAGACAGCAAGCCCAGTTTCTCTTATTGAACTATTGTACGTGTGTTCTGAGATAAGAAATCACTGTCCAGTCCATCCTATAAAGTAATCTCATCCAATAGACTCTAATTCATTTATTCTTTGTTCATTCAAGTATAAGTATCTTTAAAGCCCCATGCATACCAGGAGAGACCTAGAATACAGCAAGCGGTAGGAGCAATGAGCCTGCCAGCAGGACATGGGTGAATGGAGCGAGACAGGCGAGAAGCGAGGGTTGTCGCTGTGCAGAGAGCTAGGGTGGAGGGTGTCACCAGGATCCACGGGAGCAGAAAGGAGGAGGCACTTACCCTGGAGCGGGGTACTCAGCAAGGCTCCTAACAGGTGACCACTCAGTGTAAGCATTATTAAGAGTTTTCCAAGAGGGCAAGGAGAATAGGGCATTCCAGGCCGCAAGTACAGTGTATGCAAACAGAGGAGGCAAGAAACAGCATGCGGTCTTTAGAAAACACAATAGCAGCGCACAGCTGCTATGAGGTAGGGAAGTGGGGCAGGCAGAAGAGGTAAGCAAAGGAGCAGTTTTTATGAGCTTTGATTTTCCATGCTAGGAAGTCATAAGTTTACCCATAGACACTGTAGAGGTTGTTCTGAGTGGTCCTTTACCATAAGCATTTTCATAAGGGTGATTAATTCTTTAAATTCAGCTGTAATAAACTCTGTTTGTTGTCAGAAATGGCAGTAACTTACCATCTGAATTTCAGTGCTCCAAAATGACTGTTACTTGGAAATGGATTACATTTAACTGGTATTATGGATGATTGTTTCAGCCAACAAAGGACACTAATACTGCAGGTGATTTGGAGAGAAAATCTCCTGCACTCAAAAAGCTCTCTCCCTGCTCAGTGAAAAGACGGTATGAATTTCTGATCCAGGACTCTTCTCATTGCCACTGCAAAGTTGGTGCCTCCCAAGGCACCTCTTGATTAATGTGGCATACGCCATATTTGTTTTCTGACTTTTTCATACTAGAGTTAATCCCTGGCCACCAGTGGTAGATTCAAACCAAAGCATTCATGGAAACAACTCAGGGAAGAACTGCCCGTGGTGTGAAGAAGGTAATATGGCCTAGCCATCCTCCCAATAACAATTTGATCTTCCCATTAAAGGTACACTTTGTGAACAGATTTCCCATGCTTGTGGATTAAGGATTCTTTAACCATTTCTCCCGAATGGACAATTTATACCCATGTTAGAACAAGAGGTAATCTGGAATCCCATACAGGTGACAATATTCTGTGATCAGCTGAGGTGGCAGGGCAGGATCCTTTTCAATATCAAAATTTATTCTGGCAATGCCACCATATCATCTGGAATCTGGTGGTTAAATGTAATATAATAATCATGATAAATCAACTTCAAGAACCTGACAATACATATCCAGTTCTGCCACTTAACTACCTGGGTTCCTAGGGTTGGTCACTTAACCTTTCCTTGTCTGTAAAATTAGGGATGCTAACACATACCCATAGGTATTTGTGAAAATTAAATCCAACGGCATCTTTGGTGTGGAGAGCCTTCCCACCAACTCATTGCTTTCTTTCTCTCCCTGTCCTGGGATATGGTCATAAGTAAGATAGCAAACAAACAAACAAAAGGTAGAAATTTGATTGGCATCTGCATTAAAAGAGAAAATGAACATGAGCAAAACCATGGATTGTTTTTCTAATAGATTTTTCTTGAAGACCCTTAAAGATCTAAATCTTCCTCCTCTTATGCCCAAGACAGAAAAGGGAGAGGGGGAAGAAAAGAAAAGAAAAGACACCAGAAAAAGAAGTGACACCAGTTCTATCATGAATGGACTCTGAACGGTAAACAACTACATGGGGAGAACAATAAATAAGTATTTACTGAACATCTAGTACATTCCATGTTCTCAAAGAATGCTGCCTAGTGGGAGGACATAAGTGTGAACCAATTATAAAACATGCTCAAGACATAGAACAGGAGTGATTAACTACTGATCAACCCAAACAATCCTTGAGTAGAATGAAGGAAGTGTGCTCCAGTCCCTGGAGCTCAAATATACAGGCAGGGCTATAGGGGCGAGAGGCTGGAGAAGCGGGTGGAAGCAAGGTGCAAGACGTGGAAGTGTACAAACTCTCAGCCCTGTCACCCTTCTCATGGCCCTTTCACAGTCTTTTCATCGCCTCCTGAGACCCCGGGTCTGTATTTGATCACCAACATAGCCCACACTTAACACAATGCCAAACACATGGCAGAAACTTAATAAATAGTATTTAAATGAATATATTAATGAAGAAAAGGAGGAAGAAAGTTAAGAAAGAAGGGAGGTAGATGCACCTGGCTGGCTCAGTCGGAAGAGTGTGCAACTTGATCCCAGGGTCATGAGTTTGAGCCCCATATAGAGTGTAAAGTTTACTTAAATAATTTTTTTTTAAAGGGAGGGTAGGAAGGGGAGAAGGAAGGAAAGGAGGGAGAGAGGACAGACTGACTGTGAGATCCGTGCTCGGTCATGTGGTCAGCCAAGGCTAAGAGCTAGTGAAGAGTTTTAAGCCAGTGATTTAGGGAAAATGCAAAGGACATACAGAAAGGCAGGAAGGCTGAAAGCAGGCAGGAAGTCCATTTCCCAGAAAGAAAAGGCAGAAGCCTCAACCTAGGCCGTAGCTGTGTGAGAGTTTGTAGAGCTAGTATGTGGAGTGTACAACCAACAGGACCAGCTAATGGCTCTAATGTGCGCCAACAACTTCATTCCAGAGAGGTCACTGGCTTTCCAGCTCCCTGGCATTTGGGGCTTCCGTGGAACACACCAAAATCATAAAATATAAAGTCTGCAGTGAGTAAAAGTGCTGTGTTTACTGTAACAAACTAGAAAACAGAATCCAATATGATAGTTTGCTATTACGCATATTGAAGTGTTTTATGCTACAAATCCAACTGCGTGAGACACCCTTCTAGCAGATTATACATGCCTTAGCAGAAGCCGGCTTTCAGAGAAGAAGAGTAAGGCAGAAATTGTTTAGTCCCCGCAGCTGGCTGGGTGATATCAAACTCTCCTAACACCTGGGCAGCCATTTTGAGTTCAGAGTTGGCTGTGGGTCACTTCGGTGATGTGGGGAAAGATACAAAAAAGCCAGTTGGATATTCAAAATAGAGAATTAACGTATTCACAGAAAAATGCATAGCTTTATTCTTTCCATAGTTGTGCCTGGATTAAATCAAAATTGAAAGAGGGCATATGTTTAAGTCTAGGGTTTTCTTCTAGTGAAGCATTGTCACCGCATTGCAAGAAAATACTCACTAATTCTTCTGAACATGGTATATATATTTAGGCTTAATAAGTATTTTAGGTATGTTATTCTTAGCTACAATCACTTATATAGGCTTAATTCTCACAACTTTATACATGTAGCCTAAAACACTGCCACTTTTTTAGAAAACTAATTACTATGAATAACTCCCATTTAATTGTGGAACACAGTATACACATCATTAAACTGTCCTGCAATGGAGGGCGTGCTGACCATGTTTGGTGTGGTTAGAGTATGGAATTAACATTTCAAATTTATCTTCACAAAATGGAGACAAGTCCAGTGATATGAAGTATGAAATACATTAGGGATGAGTACTAAATAACCTTCAGTACATGCATTTGTAATGTCCTAAAGCATTTAAAATTAAATTATATTATTGTTATCAGTAAATAGTTATGGCTATGAAGGTTTGCTTTTTAGTGACATACATCATGGAAATGGCAGTTAATGTACATTTATGTCTCATCATGACATCCGGACCACAGCCAGAACTCCTACTCCATCCAAACCCTGCTCTGATTTTCCTTATGAAACTTGAATTCACTGTTATATGGTGTCTTGATCTATGTGTCTCACGTTCACACTCATGTTGCTTTCATCTCACTGTAAGCATTCACTGAGTCATTTTCCCACAGATTAGCATCTCCAAACAGAATTCAATACCTAAAGGCTTGAACAACAATGACACATCATAACCAAGGGAATAACTTAATGATATTTCATTAACCTCCATTTAGTAATTTTGTAGCACTTATTGCAAAATACAGGATAAAAATAAAACTTACCACCACAATATATCGAGGTCTGTACTGAATAGTTCCAAACAAACCCAATATGACAACTATTATATGTAGAAAATTTCCAAGAATTGGTGCCCACTGGAAGCCAAGGAAGTCAAAGATTTGCCTCTCCAAGGCTGAGAGCTGAAATAAAGCAAATAGAGTCCATTAGCATCTAATCCAAGCATCGTCTCACCATTTTAATATTTATTTCATGCCTAGAGAAGGCTGCATAGTCAATTTCAATCACACTCACGGACATCATCATCACTAGAGTTGTGACACCCATTTCATGTACTATTTTATGCACCTTCTCTCAGAAAATATGCTAAGATAACTTCGAGGTTATAAAGTACAAAGAGATTTTAAACCTATCTGGAGAGCTTGACATTTGCTCCTTAAATCATTTTCTCAGTAGAAAATCCAGGCAGATATTTTAGAGTATCATATTCTATGATATGAATTCATCCTTTTTAAATTTTTTAAATTAAATTTAATTTTTTAATTTTTTTTTAATTGGAGAGAGAGAGTGTGCGTGCGCACATGTGTGCTCATGAGGGAGGGGCAGAGGGAGAAGCCGACTCCCTCCTGAGGGATCCAGACGTGGGACGGGACTCAATCCCGGGCTCTTAGATCATGACCCAGCCACTTAACTAACTGAAACACCAAGACACCCTTAGTTCATCATTTTTAAAAAGATTTTATTTATTTATTTGAGAGAGAGAGAGTGCGGGCACACAGAAGAAGGGGGGAGGGGCAGTTGGGGGGGGCAAGCAGACTTCCTACTGAGCAGGGAGCCTGATGTGACTTGACCCCAGGGTCCTGAAGGCAGATGTTAATTGACTGAGCCACGCAGGCGCCCACTTAGGTCATCATTTTTTAAAATGATTGGTTTAGTATAACACACTTAGAAAAATAACTACAGGCTTGAATGCTAGAAGTGGTATGATTTTGGAAAACAAGCAAACAAACAAGCCAAATACAACCCAAATCTCCCACTCATCCCTGCCTTCTTGTAAAAAATATAGATTACCAAATATATTTGGTTTCTTTGCTTTCATTAGTCCATCATGGATGATAATGACTAACCACTTTTTCATAATGAAGCTTAGTGATTTATTTAGCTCTGGACTCATAGCTCCCATGTAAAACTAAGTTAAATAATTCTTTTGGATCATATTTTATTGAGATCATATACTTATATGAGAATTCATCCTAGATTAGGCAAAATCCATTTTGAATAGAGAATTAAAAATTACCAGACCTTTACAATTGCAGACATGCCACAGTTTATTACATTGGCATCATATACAATTACATTTTAATCAATTATACACTGTATTAAAGCATACACTTAAATAATTTGTGTATGATTGATGAAACAGAAGAATTTCATAGTTCAGTGAATGCCAAAAATATCATTATCCTATTAAAATGATATTTATTGGATTGGATATCTAAAAATTTTATAGTTCCACCTGCTGTATTTGGACACTAATTTTATACCTTTCGGGCATTTTTCTAAATATACTTTGATAAAATAGTAATTCTAATAAAATCCAACAAATAGCTATGTTGATGGCACTAGAAACTAAAGATTTGAAATGAAAATGGTACCCTAGGTATTTTTCTAGTTATGTGGCAGGTGTATGCCTGAATAGTTTTAATTTCCATGGACATAAAGAAATGTCCTCCATCCAGAAAGCTGAATTTACCTTGGTTAAAATTCACCTTCAGCAAGCTGTGGAGGAGAAGAGAAATGAGCAAATGCCTAAAGACAACCACACCAGAACCACATTCATTTCATGGGCATTTCCTGATCATCAAGTGATCTGTCACCATCTCCTGCTTGCACAAATGAGAGGATGCACAGAAATGGCTAAAACGCAAAATAAACAGAGGAAGGTAAGAAGGAGCACCATGTTTTCAATCCCCTGTTTGTCTGTTCGTGACTCTAATTAGTTCCCTGGAACCTTCCCCTAAAAATGCAGCATTTTATTTATTGGCCCATCAGTGATGTAAATATGCAGTTTTTTATGTCCAAACAGGATGGATGTGCTCAGATAAAAAAGAAAGCCTGAAGAGCAGCTGCAGGCAATTTATTCTGAAAAGCAACCCTATTTTAAAGCTGTCGAGCATCACAAAAACCTTTAAAGTGAACTTTTCAAACAGAGAAAAATCCATTTTCTTTTCTGTCAGAAGATGCATGGACAGCATTCTCTTTTATGATATTAAAGAAAACACACATAATGAAAGAGAAGCTGAATTAACACCACTTATTAGAAAATCTGCTTTCTTTCTTGCAGACACTATATCTATTAAGTTTGTTCTCTGATAACTTACTTAAAAATGGATTCAGGTGGCTTGAAATAAGAGCACAAATGAAAGGTCAGAAAAATCTAAACAGGGAGGGGATCATATCGAGAATTAAAAGAAAGGCAGCTTTAACGACTATTCAAGCCAAGAAAAGTAGGTCTCAGTAGTTGACCCTGAACAACACGGGTTTGAACCGCCTGGGTTCTTAGATGAGAATTTTTTTATAAGTACAGGATGGCACCATAAGTGTATTTCTTTTATGATTTTCTTAGTAACATTTTCTTTTCTTTAGCTTACATTATTATAAGAATACAATATATAATATTCAAAATATACAAAAGATGTGTTAATTGACTGTTTTCATCATTGTAAGCCTTCCAGTCAACAGTAGGCTATTGGTAGTTAAATTGTGGGGGAGTTATATTTGGATTTTCAACTGTGAGAGGGGTTGGTGTTCCTAACCCTCCTATTGTTCAAGGGTCAACTGTGTTGTATTTTAAAAAGTCAACTAACAACAAAAAGCAAAGCATCCATCCAGAGCAAATAAACCACCATTGCATTTTTTTAACTTGATTATTTGATCTAATTTCCATGTTAAGTTATTTTGTCATTTAGTTTATAGGCAAAGATCTTGTCTCTAAATGTCATAATCTCTAGAGACACCACTTATTGCCTTAGAGCTTGACATTAATAATAATGACCCAGAGCCACTAAATGAAGTTAAATGAGATCCAGGTTGCTTTGTTAACTCAGAGAGGATGAATTTATTTTAGAAATATCTCTGTCAGAATGTTTCTCATCAACGGAGCACACCTGGGAGTGCACACTGGGTGCATCTCTTCCTGAACTCATGGTCAGTGACCTCAAGTTGGGAACCTGACATCAACCATTATGGGAATATGTACAATATGGACATTGGGAAATGCTAAAAAGCAGGGTTTTGTTTGTTATAAGAATGTTAAACGTTACCTGTACACCACTGAATACAGCATCTAGAAAACAATGGTTCTGATCCAGAGAGGTAATGAAAGGAAATGATCAAATATACAATGCAGAATGAACAGAAAGCACCCAGCCCTGATGAGCACAGAAGCATGGATGGGCTCAAAGACAGTTCCAGCAGAGATGCCACAGCGAAGAAGAGAATGACTGAGACATTTGAAGATTTTGAGATATCCATAAAGTAGAGAAATCAGGAAAATTTAAAGGACACTCCAGAGAAAGCAAAAAACCAACCAGTCACTTGTGTAAAATATGAAGCAGTGATCTAAAGAACAATGAAATCCTTTCTAAGTGAACTGTAAAGAAGGTAAAACTCTGGAAGCTATAAGAATATGATGTAATAGGATATGTTTCTTTTCCTAATAAGATAAAAAGTAAATACAATCAGAATCTTAATCAAAGGAAGGAGAAACAGGATGGAGGGAAAGAAGGAAGGGAAGAGGGAAGGAAGGAAGGAAGAGAGGGAGGGAGGGAGGGAAGAAAGAGGACCAAATCAGTGATGTAAGGAAAGCATGGTTAAAGATACAAAGCAAATTAGAATGGGGAGTTATTTTGAATGTAAATATGAAGAAGCCATTCAAACATCCTCCTTGAGTGGTCGAGGGATAGGACCATTGGAATGATAGGAGAGAAATGTAACCCTAGCTCATACTTGGGGCTTCATGAAAAATAGTCCATGCTCATTATAATGTAAATGTTGCTTAGTGGATTACAGCTTTCAGAATCAAACTGTAAGAAGTTTGGAAGTCTTCGTTATGGTTATGAAACAAAATGTATGTATGATTTGACTATATAAAGTATATTCAACAAAAGTTGGGAAAGGCTTAATATTCTGTATGTATGGCAACGAGAATGGAGTTGTGCTCTAAAATTCTTTTTGTAGGGTCAGGCATTTCCTTTCACCAGGCTTCAAGGTAGGAGTATTCCTTATAAATCTATGAATCATTAACTGCAACCCACATTAACCACACATACCAATATCAAGAAATATTTCTGCTTCCTTATTTTATGCCCACACAAATAGGAGCACCTTTGAAATACAGTAACTTTCTTATTTTTTTTAAAAAGATTTTATTTATTGATTTATTTGTCAGAGAGAGAGAGAGAGAGAGAGAAAGTGCGCGCACACAAGCAGGCAGAGTGGCAGACAGAGGCAGAGAGAGAAGCAGGCTCCCTGCTGAGCAAGGAGCCCCATACGGGACTTGATCCCAGGACCCTGGGATCATGACCTGAGCCAAAGGTAGTGGCTTAACCGACTGAGCCACCCAGGCATCCCACATTAACTTTCTTATTGATCCATATATTATGTTTAATGATTCACATGGTATTTTGCTTAATTGCTCATAATTATTGATATTTGTGAAAATTAATTTATACTTAATTAAGGAGCTATAAAAACTTAAGGTGACCAAACATTTCCCTGGGCATTTACCTAGGCTGGGTCTACACAATAAGCTTCTGCCCAAACAAAAGCTGGGTTAGAATGCTCATTCTTAAGGAGCGAGTACCCTTGGAGAGTCTACTTCCCAGTAAGAAACGTGAGCTGGCGTTTGTTCCCATACCCCTTGGCCTTTTACCCTGCTCACTGGAGGCAGACTCAATAAAAAAGATCAAAACAGGGTTTTTCATGTGGGCAGAATCATAAGAAAGCATTTGATCAAACCATAGTTTCATAAAAGACTGTGAAATTAAAGCATATTGTATGACTGATATGCTCATCTGTTTAACCTCTTGCCTAGGGATTCATGCAGTCAGTATTTTATAACCATGAAGGATCAAATCTTTCCTTAAAGTGGGAATTTGAAAGCTCTAATTAATTTTCCTATTAGCTAAATTGGTATCAGGCCATTTCAAGTAAGTTTTGAGTTACTAGAGTAGGTTTCTTTTTGTCCAGGAAATCGATATAGCCCTTCACTCCACCACCATCATCCTTGTTTCCTTTGCTCAAAAATCTCATGGCTACTCAACTCCTAGAGAACTTTTCAAGCTTGCAGGTAATAGTGCCCAACTCGTTATGCTCACAGACCTGTCCAAGGCCAAATTATGGTCTTATATTTCAAGCTATACTTTGTGAATATTTTTTCATGACTCTAAAAAAAGGATCAATAGCATTTATGTCATGAGTCCGTTTCATAGACCCATGTCACAAAGAGTTCTAACAACTTGGAGATTTACCAATACGCTAAAGCAGGTGATATTCCACAGAAGTTTCAGTGTGTTTGTAGACTAACCAAGCCTTAGGAGGTACAAAAACTTCGGTGATCCAAGAATTCTAGACATGGACTGGCCTGCTTGTGATTTGGTTTATCCAGTAAAGACAGGAATAATGTTAAAGGCTTCACAATTTCTGCATGGCTTTGTATTATCTTTGGTAGGGGTAGATGGCAAAGATTATTCCATTGAATCCAGAAACCAATCATTTAGGGAAATGAATAAAGTCAAATAATGTTAATATATCACCTCCTTTTCCTGTTGCTTGATTTTTACTGCCTTCTCCGATGGCTGAATAGTCATTAGTGTTTATGTAGCTCGATGTGGTGGAACCATGAATGCTAGGGGATATATGTTCCTTAATGCCAGGTGTCACTGTCTAAGTTCTTCCTCAAATTTACTTTACTAGACTTCTTGCAAACATTCTTGCACCCAGAGGAAGGCTTCTTTTCAGAAAAACTCATTGAAGTAGTATTAAAATTCAAGACTTGCGATGTAGGTATTAGGATTTTGATGTAAATAAATAGAGTTTTAAGTTCACAGAAATAACTATAAAGCTCTACCAACAAGGGATAATGGAAAGGAAGGGATAAATATTTCCAGTACATATACTAGGATACATATCACATAATATCTCAGTACTATCCCATTTGAAATAAAAATATGAATAAACCCTTGATCTTTGCCTAGATAAAAACACTTTCATGTCAATAATGAGGAAAAGTACTTGGGCTATGGGATAATTAATGATCAATAACAACACTCAGCACTTAGGTAGCAGTTTGTATTTTCAAGTCACTCTACTAACCAAATTCAAGATACTCTGACTTTTTCAAGAAGAATTAATTGAGAGAGCCCTTGTAGTAGTTGGCTTTCCTAGAGTCCAGAGTACGCTTTGAATGGCAGGCATTACAAAAACCACATGATACCAGATCATATATGAAATGATTAATTAAGATAATATGGAAAGATTACAGAGACAAGCATAAAATAGTTTCAAAAGTACTTTTCATCCAATCATTAGAATGTCATCAGTGATTTCTTTTGAGATTCAGTTTTTTGAACCTAACCAATTATTTTTTCTTTTGTGTAAATTCATTCATTTGTTCAGCATGTACCATTTAACAATAGCTAGGACATAGGCAGAGTATAAGGATGAATGGCAGAATTCTTGGACTGGAGAAGCTAGTTCATACTCTGGTGGGGAAGAAAGACATAGATCAAATAATTATAATAAAATACATACACTGTGGTAAAGCAGTGTTCAAAGAGCTATAGGAACACAGAGAAAAGTGTTTTAACCTCTGCCTAGCACAACCAGCATGTTTAAGACACCCTTACAGAAAAGGTCGCTATTGAGCATGGTTCCCAAAGAATGATCAAAATTTTTCATGCAAAGAAGAGTGGGGGCAATTAAATCAACAATGAAATAACAATGAAATACAATTAAAGCACAATTAAAGATCAATTAATTAAACCAATCAATTAAATAATTAAACAATTTGTTAAATTAATTACAGAACAAGTAGAGCAAAAGGCACAGCAGAACATTTCAAAGTGCCATAAAATGTCAATTTTAGTTCCACTAAATTTAAGTCTACTTTTAGGAATTTATCTTAATTAGACAAGTCGAAGGATCATTGCACAGTGTTAGGTACATGGACTCTTGAAACAGACTGGCTGGTTTCAAATCCTGACTGTCACTTATTAACATGTGACCTTGGGCAATACACTTAAATTCTCTGTGTCATGGCTCCTCATCTGTAAAATGATAGAATCTATTTCATCATGTGCTTTTGTAGATACTTAAATCTGTGCCTGGTGCATATGTATACACACATATGTGTATGTAACATATATGTGTGTGTGTATATACATATATATATATATATACACATACATATTTGCTCATATAAGGATGTTCACAAAAGTGATGTTCATAATGAAGGGGTTAGAAAACTAAGTGTCCAATATTATGAGATATTAAAAGTGTATATAGATAAAGTGAACCACTACGTATCCATACAAAATAATGTAGATCAATATGTATTGATTTAAAAAAACTAATCATAATATATTATGTAGGACAAAATCATGTGTAAGTATAGTGACATTCTACTTGATAACAAGAAACATACATAGACATTCAATCAACATATTTTGAGACCCTACTAAGTGTATTAAATCCTTGTGTTGCTATCCAGGTAAATCTGTACAGAAACATACAACATTAAATCCACCTGTCTAAACTGTAACCGAATGGTAGGATCTTGGTTGTTTAAACATTATTGCTATTCAAGTTTTTCTAAAAATTTTATTCAACAAACATGGATTACTTGAGAGAAAGATTTCTCCCACCATCTCTCTCTCTCTCTTCCCCTCTCATACTGTGTGTGTGTGTGCTTTTCACCTTAACCCACACTATGAAATACATTTTACACAGACAGCATACATACTGAAACAAAACAATCAAGAAGCAATGTTTAATCTTATGCATGCCATAGTCTGGTCTATTCTATTGTATCTCATTAGCAGTGCAAGTCTAGGCCAACTAAATTGATTTCCAACCTACCAGTCGGTCAAGAGCTGTAGTCTGCTAAACACTGGTTATAACACACATGCCTCATCGGGGAAAATGACGAGCAAGGTGTGCTTAGCTAAAGAGTTTGTGATTTACCTTGTTCAGAAGCCATTAAAGGTTTTATCTCATGCATAAGAGTTTCATAAATAGCACTATACCTTAGAAAACCCCTCTGTCAGAGGTTTGGAAGTGTTTTTATCCCATTTTGTAATGGGAATAAGGAGGTCATGGGGAAAGACTTGGATTGAAGGTATGGCACATGATGGAAGGTGTTCCAATTTTCACATGAGAGACAATGGAACCCTGAACTGAGTAACACAAGGGAAATCAGAACAGAGACAGTGTGGAAATATTCAAGAATGAGAATTTAAAGGCCACTCATATGTGAGAGGTGAAGGAGAACCCAGGTCAACTTGGCTTACATCTTTGTTCTGACCAAAGAAAACTTGCTGGGTGGATACTGTTAAAATCACTGAAAATGAGAAGGAAAATTACAGTTTTGAAGCTGATGTGTTTGAATTCCTTACAAATCTTACACAGCGTCAGTTACATATTTCATCTGTGGGCTTTCCCTATCCTTTTTTTTTTTTTTTCAAAGACGGATTACAAACTAGTGTGGGTGGTCCACTGGTAGATGGCTCACCTTGATAATACATCAAGGCAAGGAACTTTGCCACTGAACTCAATACAGGTATGGAGACCCCTCCTCTGTGTCAATATGTGCATAAAAAGTCAATTTAGGTTAAGCCAAAAATTTGAATAACTGAAATAATAGTAAGAACTGGGCAAAAAAAAAAAATGCTCTAAGGAAACCTGAAGCCTACTAAAAATAACTTCTGGGTTACCTACTGTTAGGGACTATTTTAAACACCACTCGTCTTATATCAACTCAGTTAGCTCTGCTAAATATATAATATTTCAAGCTCCAGGGTTTAAATATAAGAAATGAGCTTCTTATAATTAAGCAAACTTTTAAAATGCTTTGGAAGCAAACATTTTAAAAGGATTCTTACATTTACCAATAGGTTCTTTAAAAAAAAAAAGATTTTATTTATTTATTTGACAGACAGAGATCACAAGTAGGCAAAGAAGCAGGCAGAGGGAGAGGAGGAAGCAGGCTCCCCGCTGAGCAGAGAGCCCAACTTGAGGCTCGATCGCTCGATCCTAGGACCCTTGAATCATGACCCGAGCCGAAGGCAGAGGCTTTAACCCACTGAGCCACCCAGGCGCCCCAATAAGTTCTTTTAAAAAAAAAAAGATTTTTATTTATTTATCTGAGGAAGAGTGAGAGCAAGAGAGATCACAGAGGGAGAGGAAGAAGCTGACTCCCCACTTAGCAGGGAGCCCGATGCGGGGCTCGATCCCAGGACTCCGAGATCATGACCTGAGCCAAAGGCAGATGCTTAACTGGCCACCAGATGCCCCTTTACCAATAGGTTTTTATCCAGACAGTAGTTCTCACACTTGTTTTCTATCACTGCAGACACTGATACAGATGCAAGGCAAACCCATGCCGCAAAGAAACTCGGGGGAGGATACTCTCTCTCCTTCTTTCACATGAAATCAATAATACTCTGTGTAAGAATTCCACAAAAATTAGGCAGAAGGGAATAATCTGTTAGTGTTTGCTCAAGGATGTCCCTTGACCTCCAGACAGTGTGATTTCATCATTTGATTCAGTTTCTAAGTATCCTTCCCCCGCCAGAAATTATCCCACAGCCTAACTCCTCCAACTTAGCCAGGCAGAAGCCGACCCTAAGAAATGCAGTTCTGGTCCATGAATAGCTCAAGCCAGGAATAAGGCAACTATTTTAGCAAAAGCCCAAAGTGTCAATTTGTTACAGAACAGTGATTGAAGATTGAATTTCAACCCTCCAGTGGAGCCATAATGGATCCAAGAACACTAAAGTTGAACCCGAAGGCTGGGTGACCTATACAATCCCACAAACAGCTGGCAGGAACATGCCTGCCGTGGCATTTAAGACTCCCATGGAGGTTTACTTAAATGGCAACCCAGCATGAGAAGACAGAAGAGAGGGTTATGGGCCAAAAGTTTCTTTAAGGGCCTTTTCACATTTTTATTTGTAGCAGAGACCACCTGCAAGAATGCCTTTAAAGAATTCCTTTAAATTATACATTTTCAGCAAGAAGTAGATTTTTCATTTAGGAGTGAAATTAAATGTTTCTTCTTTAAAAAATGATACAGGAAAAAAAAAACAAAAACCTGAACATGTCAAAGCATCAATGTTACAGAGAAGCTATTCTCATTTGAAAATTAGAGTGCACAATTAACATTTAAGCAATAAAGTGTTGATGGTGTTAAAGTAAGTCGATGTCATCAACCGCTTCTTTTTCTTACTATGTTTCTCTTAGTCTTTCTCTGGCTGTCCTGGATGCACTAGGTAGCAGCTCCTTGAGTATCTTGTTGCTGTCCACATTCTGGGAAGGGGGCTGGTAGGGGCTGCAAACCGCTGGCAGTGGAACATAGTCTTGCTGGTAGAACTAGTGGAAACCTCAGACAATGTTTGAGGTATTTCTGATGTAAACTTGCACTGTATTTTCTTCTTCACAGCTATCACTGCCCAATAGCTGTGACCTAATTTGCTTCATTAACTTGGGACAGGTGTCTTTCATCTTCAGGGTTTCAAAGGGGACAAACTGATTTAACCACACTCATACTTTTTGGACATTAAGTATTTCTCAAAGGATCAGTGAAGCTTGATCAGTCTCTTAGCGCCCAGTGTTTTAGACTGTGAGTGTATAAACAGATGAAATACAACAGAACCTATCCTATGATCTGTCTTCTGGGCCCCCTGTTAGTGACAGGGGTTGAGTTAGTGTTAATCATGAGCCCTGGTGCAGCTATGCCAATCATACAGAGATAGACTTTCAACATCTTGAGCTTTTATCTCAGCCCCACTCATTCCCTTGCTTCTACTGAGGATCCATATTTGTAATTCTGTGTAGGGATAATGCTTTTCCCCACAATTTATGTAGAGTTAATATAATGACTGTTCCATGCTGAGTCTTCACATGTTAATAGTACAGAACGTATTTTTAATCCTTTGACCTATGTCTCAAGGAGCTTTACATTTCAATGTAAAAGAAGGACTATTATTTTTACAAATCTACTTCTATTTCTGATAAACTTAGGGGAAGAAGAGGGAGCTAATATTTGCCTATCACCTATTGTGTGATAGATATTACATTTTGTATCATATACCCTATAGTATAGCCTATGAAGAGGGCATTTTTGCTTTCATTTTACACAGATTTAAAGGACAAACAATACACTCAAGAATCAACATGAGAACCTAGCTCAGTCAGACACCAGAGTCCAGAATTTTTACACTGGAGTATTGCCTTTCCCTGAGGGTTTACATTAATTCCTGTATGGCTTAAATATTTTAGAAAAAATAGATATACAGTTTATAAAGTTTACAGACATCTTCTCATTCGTGCCTGCTTCATGAATTTATTTTCTGATCTGTGGTAACAAGGTTGTACGAATAAATTCAATAATTTCTAGGGAGTAATTAAAAAAACAGGTAAGATTTTCTGCTGCAGGAAGATGGAGGAGGCTTACTTTTCTGTATCATTCTGCTAAGTACATCTACAAACCTCACACATCACATTTTCAACAAATATAGGACTCTGAAAGGTAGAGAGAAGGTAGAGCATTTTGCAACCTGAGGAATGATGAGGTAGATTGTGATTTCCCTGGGTTTTCTTTTTGCTCCCTATACTCCAGACTTGGAATTATAAAACTGGTAACTCAGAAATGTCAGTGGGTGCAGACAAAAAAGTCCTTCAAAACTTGTTCTCTCTAGTCCAGGGATTAGGAAAAGGGCTGTGCTAGCTCAGCAAGACAGAAAACTTTTAGGCAATAACCACTCTACTCTACTCAAACACTACCAAAAAAAGTGCAGCCACTCGCACGATGCCAAGAAGGCTGAGTGAGGAGCTTGTAATTCTGCCCTAGTGAAAATATAATAAGGCAAGGATGGTGTCAGAGAAGTCCAAATAGGGAGTTGAGATTTTCATCCCTGCCAGCCAATAATGGGTGCTCTCCACCCTGGAGTGACTATGGTGACCATATGGGGAGCCTAGAACTTCCACTCCTACCTGGCAGTGATGAGGCATCTCTCCCTTTGAAAACTAGTGGAGGGTTCATGTTTTCACCCATGCCCAGAGGTAATGAGGCTCTTCCCACCATGGTGCCAGTGGAGATGAAATTCTCATTCACACCTACCAGTAAAGAGGTATCAGAGGAGTCTGAAAAGGAAATCTGTATTTCCACTCTACTTGAAGCCTCCTGTACCCTCTTCTCTTGCTAGAGCAGTGTCACAAAAAAGACAGTTAAAATGGGAGGTTTAAATAAGATCCAGAGTCTCATAACATAATATAAAGTTGTCCAGGTTTTAAAGTCACTTGTACTGAGAGACAAGATGGCGGGGAACTAGGAGGATGCTCTGGTTCAACCTGTCCCCTAAAGTGAGCTGATTACCTACCAAGGAACTCCGATCACTCATGAAATCATCCTGAGATCAAAATTCTACTCGTCAGGATCTCTACGGGGGCAGAAGACGCCAGTGGGATGTCAGGATCTCTACGTGGGCAGAAGACGCCAGTGGGCAGTCTTTTTTCTTTGTCTGTATTTGTTTGTATACTCCACAAACCTTACCTTGGGGCCCATTTGGGCTGAGCCTTCTCTTTTATCCTTCTTTCTTTTTCCTCTCTCTCTCTCTCTTTCTCTCTTTTTCTGCTTTCTCTCTTTCTTTTTTTCTTTCATTTGGGTGGGGACTCTTGATTGCTCAGAAGCATTCCAGGGTGCACCTTCACTGCA